>LOEQ01018768.1:0-14136 GCA_001685075.1 Bramus lutescens
TAAAGAAACTGCCTTGGCCTTTTGATAGGACAGAACTTTTGTAGGTGGGGAAAACAGAACTGAATGCTGGGAGGAAGAAAGCAGAGTGAGAGAGAGCTGCCATGGGCCCTCCTTTTGAGACAGGTGCTGGTTAGAATCTTTCCCGGTAAGCCACTGCCACGTGGCAATATACAGATTAATAAAAATAGGTTAAATTAAGATGTGAGAGTTAGCCAATAAGAGGCTAGAGAAAATGGGCCAAGCAGTGATTTAATTAATACAATTTCTGTCTGGTTATTTCAGGCCTAAGCTAGCCTGGTGGCTGGGAAGAACAAATGAGCACACTCCTTGCAACAATTGGAAGTCTTGGAAGACAATTTTTTAAAAGTTAGTGCTAGTCAACTTCTAGTGTTGTAACAATATTCCCGAGACAACCAACGAAAAGGAGAAAATATTTATCTGTGCTCATGGTTTCAGGGGTTTTAGCCTATGGTTGTTTGGGACTTTGGTATGGCAGGACAGAATAACAGCAAGAACAGTAGAGCAAAGCTGCTTGCCTCGTAAGTAGTCAGGAAGCAGAGAAACCTACATAGAGAGACGTGGCCAAATGTCCCAAAATTCTCTTCAAGGGCATGCTCCCAAGGACTCCACTTTCCTCCACCAGCACCATTCTAAAGATTCTTACCTCCAAGTAGCTGGTGACTGAGCCTTTAGCATGTGCGTTATTGGAGATCATTGAAGATTCAAACCACAATGAGGATAGAGATGTTATCTTTTTTCTATACTAATTTCTGTTGGATACAATGTTATTGTGAATAGTAACATTTAACTATATATATTATTTCCTCTAATTTTGGAAAAGAAGGAGGCTAACCCACTGATACTATAAGGAGAATTCCAGCAGTTTCTTAGTTAAACCCTGTATTGGAGAAGCAGTTGTATAACAAAATAAAAATTAGCAAAATGTTTGTAGATGTGGAAACTAAATTTTTCTAAGTTTCTTGATCTCATAGCTACTAATAGGCAGAAGCATGTATTCAATTACTGTCAACCAGATGCCGTGGAGTTGATAAATGTAACCAGCCCCTATTTGAATGTAAAACACTAAGCCCAGTCAGTGCCTAGGGTGGTTGCATGTATCAAATCTCTGAACTAATAAGGGTCTGTGTAGGTTTTCAATTTTTTTTAAAAAATTTACTTTATTCTTAATTATCTATATATGTGCATCTGTATGTGAGAATGTGCATGTGCATTCAGGTGCCTCTGGAAGACTAGAGGTATCAGATCTCCTGGAGCTGGAGTTGTAGGTGGCTGTGAGTCACCTGATGTAGGTACTGGGAACTGAACTCAGGTCCTATGTAAGAGCAGCGGCACGGAGATATCTCTACATCCCCCAGACTATCTTTGAAAAAAAAAGTATGCATTTACTATTTCTTTTTCAGAAGTAAATCTTTTAACTTCTGCAGAAGTAGCTAACACCAAAACTAAAGAGCTTGATAAGTACATTGTTAATATCAATTTTATTGTACATTTCTTTTACTTCCTCTGTTCTGAGAGCAATCTTGGGATAAACATTTTCTATTGGCCTTGGGGGGGGGGTAAAACAAGTGAAACATTAGTGGGAAGTTTGAGTGCCCAAAACAGAGTTTCAAATCTCATTTAGTTACTGTCTTTACTGGAAGAAAATTGCAGTTGTTAATGGGACCTTTATCGCAACATAATTATTTCATAGCCTCAAAATAATTGTGTATACGTTCTGATACATCACAGAACATATATAATTTGATCTACTGGCTTCATTACATTTTTCACACAGAACCAAAAATGGAGAAATTTAAGCCTTAAATGTCATAAAATATGAAATTGGATGTCTATTTTTTAGACCTTGAGTGTTTTTTGAGAATAAAAAAGATGCTGCTGACAGCTGATTTAGAACCAACAAAGCTAAACAAAGATCCCCCCTAAACCCCAGCATCTTCTTCATTGCAATGGTAACATCTTCATGTTTTATATTTCTGCAAGTGGTTTGTCCCTCACTTTTTGTGAATTATAGCTTCCATTGCCCATAAGAACTAATATAATAGCTTTTTGGAGTCCTGTTATATTTAAATAAATATTTACTCTATTCTCAGTTCCAGTTGAGAATGTCAATAATGTAAAATTTAAGCTGCATAGTCATTTTGCTTTAGAACTTTGAAAGCAGTTTTTCAATTTCTACGTTCCAGTACTGTTTTTGAGAAGTAGAATACTGTTCCAGTCTTGTTTTTTTTTTATATGCAATAATGGTCTGTCTTTTGTTCTTCTCATCATCTCTTTTCCTGCTATATTTCATGAAATATTTAAGAGTTTACTTGATGTTCTAAAAACTTATAATAATGTGATAATAGTGTTCTTTGGTTTGGTCTTTTTCTTCCCCCACATTTAGGCTGGATACTATAATATCATTATAACTTGGATACAAATATCCTTCAGTTGTGAATGCTTTTCTTGTCCTGTTTCTTAGATTATCTCAAGACAAATGCCACATGTTTTCTCTCATCTGGGAATGTTAGCTTTGAACTTCTAGGTGTGTGTGTGTGTGTGTGTGTGTGTGTGTGTATGTGTGCATGTGACCATGTACATGTGCATGTATGTATGTTTCATTTGGAATTCCCACAAAGACCGGGAAATAACTAAGAAGTCATAGGTAATGGCTTTAAAGAATGTTAAAAGGGAATTATAGAGTGGGAAAGGCTAATGGGGTGGATTGAGTGGAGGGTAGGGTAGGGGAGGAAGTAGGAAAGGGATAAATATCACTAAATATCTTTGGAAAAAGACATATGGGAGCCTGCAACTATAGAAGCCTTCATGTATCTATGAAATATATGTCTATGTGTACACACAGGTCCATAAAAAGAATTAAGTTGGAGTTTAACAGGACAATAATGCCCTATTTTACACCAGATGATAACTAATAGAAAGCCCAGTGCCAGGAGCAGTTTGCTTTTCAAAGATTTGATGAAGAGTGATAGATCATCCCCAGACATCACAGGCGATTGCCATTGCTCTTGGTTACCATCCAGAACTAGACAGTAAGACTCCATTGCTGAAGACACCACAGACTTGAGAGAAATCAAGCTCATAGGAACCTGAGGTTTCGTTTCTCCTGACTGGTTTCATAGTGCCTGAAGATACAATGTACACTACCAGAGGAGAAAGTAAATAATAAATCATACCCACATATGAACCACACAAGCTACAGTCATTACTTTCCTGGTAATACATGCTTATTACTAAGAACATTACAGTAGTAACCAACCACTTTCTTTGTTTTTCTTTCATTTTATCTCATGTGCGTTTGTGGTTTTGCCTGCATGTATGTCTGTATAACGGTGTTGGATCCCCTGCAACTGGAGTTACAAACAGTTGTGAGCTGCCATGTGGATAATTGAGCCTGGGTGCTTTGGAAGCGCAACCAGTGTTCTTAACCACTGAGCCATCTCCCCAGCCCCAACCAACCACTTCCTGATTGGATTTAAGCAGGATTTAATCAGTGAATCTCTCAGCTCACACCTGAGAAGTTTCTCTTGGCAGAAGATTGACACAGTGGCTCACACCTGACCAAGGTGAGGAGGATTAGCGACTACAGAGCCCTCAGCCTTAAAGGGAATGCATTCGCCACAACCCCTTTCCAAGACGACAGAATCACTGTGAAGAAGTGCTGGAAACGGATGACTGGGCCATGGAGGACTACAACAAACATTATCTTCAGGACACAACCGGGAAGCTGCATGTAGGAATTCACAGTGGTTGGGACAGTATCCGCAAAATTTGTGCCAGCCCAAGTCAGACCAAATCCCAGCTGGAGAGGGGAGTTGGGCGCACAAAACCCACCCCTGGGTGTGGAGTTACTGGCAGTTGTTAGCTGCTCAGAGAAGGAAAGACAGTTGTCTTTAAGAATGCAGCCCTGGTACCTCTTTCTCAGGGGAAGACCGCACATCCAAAATATTTGTGCAGCACGAATTAGTCTTGAAGGATTAAGAAAAAGATAAATTGGGTGAGTGGGCAAGGAGAGTGGTTCTGGGGTGAATTAGGGGAGGCGTGGTCAGAACACAATTCATAAAACTCAAAGCACAACAAACCTAGAATGTGTACCTTCTTAGACTAATTTCTTTTTCACTCACCTGCTGTTTTGTCTTTCTAAGATATTTTGGAAAATTTGTGTGTCTTATATACCTTCCTATTGTTTTATCTTAATTTTATAATTGTTAAATTACAGATCCTGTAGCCCCTATCCTTGGAATCAGGCTGTTGACTCTCCGCAGTTTCGTGACACAAAGAACCAGTGGCCAGGGGACAAGGACCTGGGAAGCAAGCCCAGTTTCACCAAACCTCTAAAAGTTAGAATATCCTCTGTTGAGGAGAATTCTCTGAAGGCTTGTCTCCTCCTCCTTTTCCTCCTCCTCTTCTTCCTACTTCTCCTCCTCCTTCATCTCTTCCTCCTCCTTCTCCTTCTGCCCCTCCTCCTCATAAGGTTTCTAAATGTTTTCTCACTTCAAGGTCCAATCATGGCTGCCTGGAACTGATGCTCCCTCTCCTAATAAAGTTCTTTCTAAATAGTAGCTGGTCTCAACTTCCTTGTTTACTCACGAGTTACTATTGTTCTAATGCTACTCTTCTCCGTTCCTTTTCAAGGCATCCTGTTTGTGTTTCATAGGTGAAATTTCGTAACTCTCCAAGGGTATTATTTTTTGACTTTATGATTCTGCTTTATCTGTCTACTCTGTATTCCTTAGCTTATTTGATTATTTCATACTTTAAATGGTGAAGTGTTTTCACAAATGCCTGGTGATCCCATGCTATAGATGATTGCTACAGATGAGGCTGTGAGGAGCAGACTCTGTTTATGTTTTTCCAAAGCAAAATGAAACAAACCAAGCCCCAACACACACACACACACACACACACACAAATATACTCAACTACACACCCATACATGTACATATACACATATATACACATACACGCAAACACTCGTGCACACAAATATTCTTAAACACATAAAGATATACACATATACATCCACACACAATACACACATATACACCCATACACATATATGAAAACACACACAGATACATATACACAAACGTACACACATGCACATATACACATGCACAATGCAAACCTCAAACCAAAGAAATCCCCTGGAAGATAACATATTCAATGACTGTTGATGTCTTCTCACTTTAAGGCATCCATTTGGCTTTGTGTCCTTCAGACTCTTGATGTTTCCACAAACTTCTCTGGGAATTGTGGGACGATTTAGATTACCTGTATTGTAACCACATCTCTGCCAACATTTATATCTCAATTTCTTTCCCTGTGCTAAATCTGTTACTGTGCCTTCAATAAACCCATGACCACCTTTCTACAAGCATTTTCACATGTTTGTGCACACCCAAGTGTGTAGGGAGACCAGAGGACAGCTGCATGTGTCTGTCCTCATTTGTGAGACAGTCTCACATCATGGTGCTCATTGCATAGGCTAGCCCAGTGTCCCAGGGATCCACCTAGCTCTCCCTCTCTAGCTCCAGAGATTTTGTGTGCTAACACACTCAGCTAGGTTTTTTGTTTTGTTTTGTCTTGTCTTTTTGCATGCATTCTGAGGGTGAGATGTTTGCATAGCTGAGCTAGCCTCCCGTCCCCTTGCATTGCTATCTTTCAGAAAACAGATAGAAACTTTGCACTTTTTCACAATTTCCGAGTAGAACATTTGTCCTAAAATACATAGCTCTTGCCCTGATAAACAGCACAGTGGGGGTGGGTATCTCCTCATGGCCAGATTTAGCAACCGTTTGGAGGCGAGGAATGATCAGAGATCAAGCAGAAACCCTGATCAGAGATCTAAAGGCAAAGAACACTTCTGGCTTCACAGGATCCCTGCTGAAGTATCAAAGCAGGCAGCCTCGAGCAAATAGGATGGCCCTGAACTTGAATCAGAGTGGGAGTTGGAAGAGAAGTGGTGAATTTGCAGAGGAAAAAAAAGCTAAAGTACCACACAGACCTGTGATGCTAGCGGTTGGCATTAAAAAAATTAAATGATGAGCTTGTGGTTTTAATATCATGGCTATATCCACCCCTCTGGATCTTTTTATCATACCTAAGGAAACGTTCATTTGTCTTCCAGGGATACATTAGAGCGGCAGAGTTTTCCCATAGGCAAAACCATTGTACATATTTGCAAATGTCCTACATAATGATGTGCACGCTGTACCCAGAGACGCCTTGATGAGTGCGAGAAACAATACAACCATTTCCAGTCTGTTCCGTTAGCCCATTTAGACCCCAGGAAGAGAAGTTCTTTCTGTTATTTGGGCTTTCAGATGTGCTTAGAACTCACAGCACCGTCACAAACAGGACATCCAATTGTTAATCTAAAGGATTAACATGGACTCTGAGGTCCACATATTCCATCCCATACTTGTGTTGTGATCACTGTTTTTAATTGCTTTATTTAGAATATATGATTATTCAGGAACCTTCCAGGTTTCTTGTAAACTTTACAGATATTTTTAATTGATCACAGAAGAATTTATGATGAAATTATAAATCCCAGCATAGGTAGAAATTATGTTTTTATTCATTGTTACAGTCAGTTTTGGGTTTAAAATGGATTTTCCAACAGAATCTTAAAAACATGACTTCCTACTATAGGGTCTAGATGTCATTGTAAATAAGAAAAAAGAGAGCGAGAAAGAAAAGTCACATTACAGCTAGTTTTGTATTCTTGCAAAAACTCCACTTTCGTTACACTCCAGGCTGCAGGCAGCCTGTGACAACCCTTGTTATTTTTGCCCTGTTCCTGTAGATGACACTTGGACAGGTCTCTCGGGGAGGCTGATAGAAGACAGGCGTTCCCTCTTTCCCTTGCATCAATTCTTGTGTGAATCTTCATAATTAAACACTTAACAAATTGAAGGAAATGAACCTTCAGCAGCAAAGTATATCCTGAAGTTAAGTCAACCATAAGACAGGCAGAACAGATCAGAACAGATGCCTGAATGTCTCTTTATTGACAATTATTGAGCTGCTTCAAGGGTAAGGGGCAGTCGACCAGCAACAGACCATAGAAGTGATGTTTCTGATGACTCCCCACCCAAAATGTCTGTTAACTTTCTTAAGAAACATCTCACATTAGAAAAAGACACACATTCCAAAGCACTGTGGCTACTTCTCTTTTTGAATGCTTTCTTTTGCAGGAAAAATATGTCAAAAACTTGGTTTAGAAGCACATAGAATCCCCGAGCCTCTGATTTTGAGATTAAACACAAATAAATAAGTAAAGCTTATATATTCTAGGCTGAAGTGTTTTAAGTACAGAAAATGGCATCATGTAGATCAAGATATTAATGAATTTGTTTTCAGAATCTATAATAGGGACCCTAAGAGCAGGGTGCCATCATTAGGAACGTTTCCCTTTTTATTACTAATTAGACTTCTAAATGTGAGTGTAAATGTACCTCAGAGAGTATGAATTAAAAAGTTGCATATGCATAAGAGATCATTTCAAATTCATTTTCCAACTAAAACTTCAACTTTGATATTTTCTCATGTTCCCACTTATGCTGCATTAACATAATCTTTTGTATTTAATTTCTAAAGTCCATGGTGATTCTTCTATCAAGGTATTTACTTCAGGGAGCTTCCTGAGATCTCAATGCCCAGCACAAGTGCCAACAGTCAAATTTTATCCAATTAATGCATCCTATTATTCAGCAGCAATTTCTTCAAGTTATACATCCAATGTCGCTGCTATGTGTATGGAATTGTATCTGGCCCTGTGGCACAAACCACAAATAAATATGTTATTTTTTGGATATCTTTTATACAGAGTTGGAGAGACACAAAATGGACTTATGTTCAAAGAGGACATAGAATAGTATAGTATGAAAAGATATTTTAAAAATTAAGATACTTTACCTTATTAATATATCAGAATCTTTTATTCCTCAACAGTCATAAACATGGGGTATAGAAACAGTTCTTTTGTATTTGATGTGTTAAGATTTTAGTTAAATAGCAATATGCATTTTGTTTATAGACTACAAAAAATTCTCTATCCTACAGACAGGTCTTTTAATCCATGTCTTCTACTTTGTTGGCTGAGGCTGTGGTGACCCTCCTCACGATACAATGGACAACGTGGTGATCACCATTCTAGGCATTTCACCTATAATAATAATTTGTAAGTTCTCATTGCAGCCTTAGAGAGTATGTGAGACATATGTCCTTGCCACATACTTTATAGGTGAAGGAGGTGAACTTGAAGGCCTGGCTTTAGCGTTTGCTCTTGACTACCAGGCTGTGGTGATTCATTTCTCTGGCTTATCTGTTGTCCACCTTTGCTGACCCAGATAGCAGCGTTAAGTGAGTGTTACCATGATTGTGTAGTTTTCACATGCCACAGAAGAAAACTAGATGTTGTTATTAATAATTGCATACCTGGAAAACCTGGGCATTTAGGATTTTAGTAAATTACCTCAAAGCCTGGAAGCTGGCTCAGACAGAAGAGAACTGGTGACCCTTACTGATTGTCCCAATAACCTTGCAAGATAAGAATCAATAGGCTATGGAGATGGGTAACAGCTGGCCTTTACTCTAAACACACAATCCTATTTTGAAATGACTGTGGTACTCCTAAACGGTCCTCCTTTTTAGCAGTTATCGGTATGACTAGGCTACAAGGCAGTTTTAAATCTCCCCAGTTACCAGTAGGAAACCATGTAAATTTTTGTGGCATGCAGAGCTCAGTCGGGGGGATTTCCTGGTTAGTTCCTGTCTTTTGCTGTCTCTTTATTAGTACTGCGCTCATCTTCTCTTCTTTGGGCTGGCCATTTGAACTGTTTCCCAAACCCATCAGTAGCCTCGTAACCACTGGCGGTAGGGAGGGTGAGAAGTGTTTCTTCGAACTGTTTATGGCGTAGTACAGATGTGATACATAGTAGGTGTCTGATCTGGGCTGCTGACAGTACAGATGCGAATGGCTATGTAGGAGAAGACGATTGCGACCCTAGTATTCAAACAGCACCGTCGTGAGGGTGGTGTTCTCAGAGCACTTCATATTGTAGGAAGGAGGTTGTAAAATATTCTAGCTGAAAATCAAATTGCCTATAAGAACAGAAAACCTCCAATCTTCATGCCTGAGTGGCCTATTAGAATAGATTAATTGTGGTGGTATGGCTGCTAAGACACCGATAATTTGATGATAATGTTCCTTATGTTCAAAATGTTGTTCAAATTTTGATGGCATGATAAAGAAAAGCGCAATTCCAAAACCATGAGAGCTTGCCTAAGGCTTTTCCATCTCTGAAGTTTTGTTAGCTCCCTGCTTAGAATGGCTCACCGCACTCCATCCTAAGAGGTAAACTTCTTCAGGAGGCTGGCTCAGGTTGAGCCTCTACCCAAAGGATGCCCAATCATACTACAAGGACATGTGCTCAACTATGTTCATAGCAGCATGGTTTATCATAGCCAGAACCTAGAAACAACCTAAATGCCCCTTGACNGAAGAATGGGTAAGGAAAATGTGGATACATTTACACAATGGAGTACAGCAAGGCAGAAAAACTCTGACATCTTGAAATTTGTGGGCAAATAGACGGATCTAGAAAACATCATATTGAGTGAGGTAACCCAGACCCAAAGAGACAATTATCATATGTACTCACTCATAAGTGATTTTCAATCATAAATCAAAGATTTAATCTAAATGGGAAGAAGAAAAGGACAAGATCTCCTGTGGTCATTTTCTATACCATCCCTTGGTGTTTTCTACTTAGATGGTGCAACTTACTCTGCCTGTTATGACACATGCTTCTTGAGGTGTGTGTGTGTGTGTGTGTGTGTGTGTGTGTGAATATAAGTATATTTATCTAGAAAAAACATAGCAATTATGAATTTTCAGTTAAGCCTAGATCGGTAACAGAAATATAAGTAAGTGTTATAATTTTCTTCTTACTAATACTATGTGATTGTTAGGAGTGCTAGATTTATATAGTCTACTGCTACTAGCAGGTGATAAAGCATGCATAGATAACGTGCCTATATCATTTATTAGATGAGTAGGTGCAGCTGTACACAGTTGTGCAGGGCAGCATGTGGTCTGTTACTCTGAATGGTGCAGTAAGAGGATGATATTGGGTTCAGATCACAGTGAATTTAAAGGATCTTTTTACGTACTAAAGAAATCTTAAAAGAATATAAATATTTTTCTAAATGTCCACTTTGTAGGAGAATAAATAATTTTGTTCTCATTATGGTGAGGTAAATTCATTCCTAATGTTCTAAAAGAGTTCGTTAAGACTTTACCATGTATGTGTATACTGGGGGTCAAGTGCAGTCTGTTAGTTTTTCTCCTTGCCGCTATAGCTCTGCTAAGAAAAATAAAAACAAGACAAAGAGAGAGCATTCAACTAAGATATGAAGATTGGGTGTTACCACAAAGAAAACATAGATGTTCAGATTCAGAACTGAGCACAGCTAGCAGGTTATACAACAACACTGACTGTTTTAGTGAGTGGGGCTTTTAAAGGAAGAGGCAGGGGTTTGACCTCCATGTTCCCCCTTTTGGGCTCTCTTTATGCTAACAGTCATTGAGTAGTGATAGCCAAAGTAACAGTAGTACAATGATTATAGATGTCCTACGGAGTTTGTGCACAGAAACACTTCCCGTGCAGGTCCCCAGTACACGTGGTGCTGCTAAGGAAGAGCTTGTGTTCAGAAGGTAACTGATCTCAAAAGTCTGCGTCACACACCGCCTTTCCCTCCAGTGGTGAGTCTCTTTAAATGCTGCTCCAGTCTGTGCATAGAAAGGCAGCCCTGATTGTTTCTGTTGGGTATGTAGGTGTGCTGAAAATCAGATCAATACAAGTGAGGGCGAGAAAAATGACTCTTCCAAAAGAGCAGATTTCTGTTTCCAACACCCACGTTAGGTCTTAATAGCCACTTTTTACGTCCAGATCCAGAGGGTTTGATACCTTCTTCTGGCCTCACACTCGCTGGTGCACACAAAAAAGTGCACACACACAAGCACACACACAGAGGCACACACACAGACACACAGAGCCATACACACACAGGGACACATACAGGCACATACAGGCACATACACACATAGGCACAACACAGACACATACAAGCACATACACACACAGGCACACATATAGAGGTGCACACACACAGGTGTACACCTACAGGGACACATACAAGCACATACACAAGCACACACACAGACACACACAGGCAGACATGCAGTGGCACACACATAAAAATAACTAAAGAAACAAATAAAATATTTAAAAATTATAAATGAAATAATATATCCCAACTATTATATATCATGAGAATGTGTTGTCTTTTTTTGCCAAAATTATGTTTGCAATTTTTTGTCAATTTCCTATATGCTTCTTGGTGACAAATTGGGATTTTTAAAGCATGCTGTTCTTAGCTACATGATCATGAACAGAAACAAATTAGACATATTACTCTATGTAGCAGGCAGTATTGCCCTATTCTAAAATGCAGTATCAGACCAGTTTCAGAATACAAGAATCAAGGCAATTTATTGGTGGCTGTGGGAATGTTCATCCATCAGTATTTAAGTGTATTTTGAACAGTGTGTGCAGTTACGCACACCTACTTGAAGTCAAAAAAGCACAACTTTTCGACGCCACAAAGCAGAGAGAATATTCTGCACAGCAATTCTCAAAGCTACGTGTGTCTAGTACTCCAGCCTAGTGAGAATAGAAGGTCCATCCTGCCGTTCACTAAATGTCTCTACCCTTTATAAAGTAGCTTACTTCTTTGCCTCGAAAAGAATGGGTTGCAGGAAAATTCCCAACACAAATTCGAAAGATCAGTACTCAACGTGTAAGAATAATTTCAAATCGCCAAAAACCAAAGAATAAAAGAATATTTTAAAAAAGAGCAATAGAAAAATGTATACTCTTAAAGTATAAATTTTTGAGTGATAAGTAGCTACTTTACATTTGGGTTTTATGTAAAAATTGTCTAGGAAACGCATAGTTACTATCTCTATTCGATTTTGAATTGCTACCATCCTAACATATGACATCCCGAGTTCCTTATAATCCTCAAATGACATTTGCTTCCTACGTCACCAGAAGCAAAAGCAAGATTTCACTTGGCTGAGACCAGTAAGGAGAGTCCAAACAGTTTGCCCACGTCTAATCTTTTCTGCCTGAGCGTTCATAACCGTCAGGAGGCTGACTGAGAAATGAAGTCAGGCGTCACACGGATGGATTAGATGAACCTCCCCTAATTAAAAAATCTCTGATTTCTGTCATGGATGCCTTGCTTCTCAATTGTTGCTGCTTTGTTTTCATGGTTGAGAGATGATACTCATCATTCTTAAGCAGATTTGGGGGCCCACTGAGCACACAGCAATCCAAATGATGTGTCACAGTCTCTTTGCTGTTCTCTTAAAGCCTGGTGCACAGGGATGGAAGTCACCCGAATGAGATTCTCCGCCTCCACTCTCCACTTAACAAGGAGAAGAATAAATGAATATATCAAATAGCAGCAAATATATTAACTGGAAACAAATAGGTTTCATTTGTAACGAGCACATACAGGTTAATTAATGAGAAGGAGCCTTTGTGTGAAATTGGGCGGGTACTGTTAAGGGCCAATTGAGCTCTATAGGATAATTAGGAAGTACCGGCATGCTCTTGTGTTTGTGAGCAAAGTGCTGTCCACAATTTGCCTAAACCTATAAACCATCATCTGTGATCCTTAGCAGCAATTAAACGACGAACATCTCCTCATCAGAGATTTGGGAAAACAAAACAGGTTGGGAGCGCGTTTAGCCAGCCAGATGGATATTTTGAACGGTAACTTTGAAGACTGCATTTTCATTAACAGTTTCAATAACAGAGCATAAGATAGAAACGTATTGTATTATGCAAACGGAGAAAAACCATGGTGTTTCCCTGGAAGGGAAATTGAAACGGCCTAATTATAATAGAGGTGGGGCATATTTGGGCAGCTTTGGCTGTACAATGGTAGAGCGCATAGCGAGTTTATCAGAAAACACACCCTCTGATTTCTTTCCCAACAACACGGTGGAGTCCCGCCCCCACCTCTACTATTCTAGATGCCCACCCACACTTTAGAGAGGTTATGAGGACGGTAGGAGGAGTTTCCTCACAGCGTGAGGGCAAAAATCTGATCAATATGGCAGTTTCTCTAGGGCAAGTAGGTACTAATTAGTTCTTTAAAAAATGCTTGTTACGGAAAATGATACATCAGCACAAAAAACTAACGTTAGACCTGGAGATCGGCTTCTATCACAAACTAATTGATCTAGAAGGTTTAGGAATGTAACATTTAAAATGCTTCTGTAAGCATGGCAACAGGGCCAGAAGCCATAAACTTCCCTGCATTAGTTCAATTAATTGTCTGCCTGGATGATTCTGGAAAAGTTGCAGAAGCGCTTGGTTTTATAGTTAAAGTTCTTCTGGGCATTTAGTTGCTTGCATTTAACAATGTTTTCTGACTGGTTTGCATAATGGGTAAAGCTGAAAAGCTGCCCTATACTACTAAAAAATGCAATTATAAATGTATGAATCTCCCTCGGTTAGAGGCACACTTTTCTCTTTCTTTTATTTTTTTCCTTCAGTGTCAAAATAACAGCATTTACAAATGTTTTCATGAACTGTGAGAAGCTACCTCTCCATGAGTTTTATTGTAGTATTAGGTCAACAGCTCTCTTGAAAGAACAAAACCAACCCAGGGCCAAACAGGCAGGCAGGCCTAATTAAGCGCTCCGGAGTAAGAAAATCTCTCAGACAGCCACATTCGACTCGACTCCTGCTTTGTACTTTGTTGGGTTTCTCTCTACCTTTGCCACGTTCCTCTGGTTCTACTTTTTTAATGAATTATTTAAACATGGCCATTTCACATCTGAAATTAATTTTCAAAGAGAAGGCAACATGAGAAATAATCGCAAGTTAAACAGCTTGGAAAGGGTTCCAGCTTAGGTTCCAGTCCCTGCTTCAGAGCCTGCCTGTGGTGGTGGCAGTGGCTTCGGGTCCCTGAGACTCAGCCTGCTTCCAAGTAGAACTCCTGTTTCCAACAGGGAGGGTACGCAAATAT
>LOEQ01018935.1:0-14437 GCA_001685075.1 Bramus lutescens
GTTGAGATAGAGGAAGGATGGTTATGGGAGCAGGGAAGTAGATATCTTAATAAATTGTATTCTTTAGAATTTTATATAGTAGCAAATAATCTTAGGCAGTTCTTGAGAAATTACAGTTAATTTTGTTAAAGCCCTAGCAGTTTCTGTAGTACTTTTTCGGCCTACACCTGAAGACAGTGAGTTAGTGACAAATTCACTCTATACATGTTAAATCTGAAAAGTATTTTGGGTTCCCTTCTGACTTCCAAATCTATTTTGAGTGAAATTTGCCCTTTTAGAGTTGACTTCTCTGCATGTACTTTGTTCCTTTCCAATTGCTGTGTAATACTATTTTTCAATTGCGTTATGATACTACTTCTCAATTGCCCTATGATAATTCATGTATGAAATGACATTCAATTGTTAAATATAATTCTTAGTCAACCATAATTGTTTACTAATTTGCATGTAGCTCATTCAGTCTGTAAGATACTGATACTTGGTATTATGTCATGTGCTTTTCTGAGGAACAAAAAGCTGTGGTTTTCAAGCATGAGTCCCAAGCCCTGTCATAGCGAATGCTGTTCTGAAGACATGATGAGCCAATGAGCCAAAAGTAAGCACCTATTGATTGGTATTTTACCTTATCTCCTGAATGACAGGATCATTATCTTATTTCAATTTTCTTGTACAGGGGAGTGTTTTAATTTGCAAATGGGTTTGAATTTACTATTTCATTTGCATTTTGATTCATATTCATTTTTAAGTGGGAAGCAAATCAACAACTTTGAGTTCCATTGATATGATTGACAATATAGCGATATCCTGTTGTTATTTAGTGCCCATCTGTTTTCAGATTGTTAAGAACTAAATTAACTGCTTTCATATGCTTCTGTAAATGCACGGATGGGGCAAGTTGCTTTTCAGTTTTCCTCAGAGAACTGACTGTTTCCACTTTCTTGTTAAAGATTAAGAAGAAATGGAGTGAGACAAGGATAAAGTAAAAAACAGGGATCGGTTGCTCCGATGCCAGGTATGGAAGCATCAGGCAGAACGTTCACTATTTGAGATGGAAAGTCAAGGAGCAGGCATGATTCTGAAGGGAAAAGAAAATCAAGTAACTGGTTTTTATAAGTTAGAGCTGCTAGCTCAATTAAAAAAAAACCTTAAAGTTAGAGCTGCTAGCTTAATTTGAAAAAAAAAAAGCATAAAAGACATTTTGCTTTACTGACCAGCATAATGTGTTGACTTCTGAGTTCCATACCCATTTAAAAAGGGCAGATAACTGAATAGTTAGCATATCTGCTACCCAGATGGATATACCTTCCTCCACTGCCATAGCATTGGTGATAGTTATGCTAGTGAAACAGCAGTCCAGAATGATGATTGTTTCTCTTTTCATCTTTAGTTTTAATACAGTTGACATCTAGAAGAAGGGATAACAATTAATTATACCAGTGTTCTAGTTGAGACAATAGGTAGTTTAGCAAGATATCACCATTGAAACACCTTTATATAGTAAGACTAAGGTCTTTATGTTTTATTTCTGACAGCATGTAGTTGTACCTTACCTTAAATAAAGATGTTTAATTGCAAAAATCAGCTGCAAACATTGATTCCATCATTTCCTACCTTCCAAATATGCAAGTACAGCATGTTTACACAGTAACCATTATTACGTACAATTTGATATTGTGTTTATTTTGCTTAACAGTAATCACTAACTTCTTTTTCTGATATTTGGCCTTGATCATTATTATTGTCAACTTTCATGATGTACCTGATAGGCCACAATTATCTTTCCTTTAAAAATCAAAATGTCTAAACTTTATATAGAATAGAACTTTGTATTTAAATGCAAAATAATATATAAAATAAATTAGAAAAGCAAACCAAAAGCCTCATTCTCATTGCATATAGAAAATGAACAGAAGTTGATTGTCTAAAAGTTGTGAAACCTTGTGACTTGCTTTTAAAATAAAATTTTAGCAAGCATGCTCTTGGTAATATAACTGTTTTTAAAATGTATTTATTTTTACGTATATGGGTGCTTTGCCTGTGTGTGTTTCTATGCACCACAAGCTTCCATGGTGCTCATGAAGGCAAAAAAATTATTGGGATTCTATGGAAGTAGAGGTACAAGCAGTTGTGGGCTGCCATGTGGTTGCTGGGAATCAAGGTCCTTGGAAAGAATAGTCAGTGCCTTTAATCGCTGAGCCATCTCTCTAGTCCCATTCTTAATTGCTGAGCCCTCTCTCTAGACCCATACATAAAAATTTTACATTTAAGGAAATTTAAAATAAGTTTCCTGTTGCGATACATGAAAAGCAATTAGATTATTATCCACTTTGGCATGCATTGCAAATTTCTCCCAACAGAGTCAAACCAGACAGAATCTCATCATGGGGAAGGGGAAATGGGCACAAAAGCACCACTGCTACCCAAGACATTATTTGTAATTGAAGGATGTTGGAAGAGAGATAATCAGTTTCCTTTAATGGAGCGACATATTCTAAGACAGGCCTCATGCCCATTGGCCAATACAAAAGATCAATGTTTTTCTTTGCTTATGTGCTTTATTTTGCTTGTTTTTCTTTTTAAAGAAGAAAGCACATGAGGTTGGGTGGGGAAGGAGAGGTTGGGGTCTAGAAAGAGCTGGGGGAAGGGAAAGAAAAAAGTCAAACTATGTTGTATGGAGATGAAAAAATATTTTCAGTGTTAACAGAAATAGTTCGAAATATTCTTCAGCCGGCCAGCTACAATTATCTATATGGCACTCTTGTGGTAGCTTGCTTTTTAAAGTGTCTTTTTATGATATAGGCAGGACAAGAATGGTAAATAGAACTTATATGGGAGGGGCACTAAAACAGAAACATTGAGGGATTAGGAAGATGATTCCTTGGATAAAGTGCTTGTCACACAAACATGAGATCAGGGGATTGAATACTGAGCACCCACAAAAATCTGTTTGGGTTTGGAGACCTATCGGTAATCCTAGCAGTTAGGAGGTAGAGACAGTTGATCCCCAGGGCAAGCTGATGATCTAGATTCATTAAGTCTGTGTGCTTTGGGTTCAGTGAGAGATCCTACCAGTAAATAAAGTGAACTGCAATTGAAGATTATGGGAAATATCAATATCTGCTCTGCACACACATATGACTGACTACATGTATAACTGACCCCTCCTTTCTGAAGTCCAGAATATTTCATTTATTCACATTATCTTTTTTCTATCTAGCATTGAACAGAGGGGATAGGAAGAACACTCTAGAAAAGTAACTGTTGCCCTGTCAGGATAGGAGCTTCAGAAATTTGCCAGCAACAATAGGGCTGACTTTTGCTGGAGAAGTAAGGGAAATCTCTGCAAACTACAAAATTTTCAGGGGATCTCAAAAGCCAACATCACCATCGTCATCCATATAGCCTCAGCTCATTGTTCATGCACCTTAAATTTCCTCATTGAGTTCTAAGCTATTGTATAGCTATTATGCATAATACTTAGACATCTTTGAAGCTATGCATCTATATTCACCAAATATTTATGCTTGTGATTTTACTTAGTATTTAGCTGCTCATTCATAATTCTTCAGTCTAATCCTCCTCATACACAGTACCCATATAACTGAAGAAAGAGTGACCAACTATTGCTTCTTTATGAAAGATATTGTTCCATTATACATTCAAGTATCCGAATCATCTCAGAACATGCTCTTAACTGGCATTTTTTTTAAACCTAGAGCTTTGCAGATAAAATCTGTACAAGATTTAACTGTGTCCTCTACGCACATCACAGAACTACATGTTAACATGACTTTATTCAGTACTTCTCAACCCCTTGTAGTCACTCACTTGGCTTTTCAAGTTCACACCAAGGCTAGACTCAATGCTTAAAAGATGTTTTGAATGAGATCTTGAACATGGGAATTTTCCTTAGAAAAAGGGCAAATGGAATTTAATGGAAGTAGTTCAGGATTTGCTAGCATATTGAAATCAGCTGAGAAAAGGAGCAACAAGCAGAAGGATTCTCTCACCAGAGGAGGCACACTTTGCCTCTATGACAAGTACAAGTGGTCCTGTGGAGAATGCCCATAACTGAAGGTTCGATATCAGTGGCACCCGTCAGCAGGACTTTAATCTGCATTGATAAAGCTTATCTGCTGTACCCCAAAATCTCCACCTGGGGAGAACCAGTTAACCCATTTAAATTTGAGTCTTTATCTATAGAAAAACAATGGCAAGTACAAATAAGAAAAAAAAAACATTTCTGCAGAGAATAATAAAAGGTATCATGATAACTGAGTGAAATTCACCACAGTTCCACATTCCTCGTCTTCATATGCAATCTAGTCAACTTTAAAGCACCGATGGTATAAAAAGTAGACATTTTAAAGATAGCTCCATAGCCACTCAATATCATAACCATGGAACGTAGTTAAAGAAATAGCATGAGAAAAATTACCAATATTGGAAGAAAATGCCTTATTTTAAAGTTATACAATGAAACAACTCTAAGTAATCCACGGGAAACCTATTAATATGACTGCAAGGTAGCTGGGTCCTGTGCTGAATGCTTGTGGTACTAGTCCTTGGGGAATTAAAATAGGATTGTGTATCAAAAACCTCAACCTGGCTATAGGACAAAACCCTGTACACACAAAAAATACTAAAACTAACAAAGCAAATATTCAAATATAATTTTAAAATACTTTGTACCTACTCAAAAATATTTTTAATACATACCTGAAAATCATAAAGACAATCTTAAAAAATGACATGGGTGTGTTTATGATCCTCAGTGAAAGACTTCAACGTAACTACCAACATTTTATTTTAGTACATTGCAAGATCTTAGAGATTCAAAATTATATTTCTGTGATGAGTTCGATGACTTGTCAAAATTACCTGAAAATGTATCTGAAAACTATGAATAAATGCAGTATTACAAATGAAAATGTTAGCTGTGGGGGCTTCACACCATTTATATTGGGCTTATTGTATAACCAGAGCAATTTAAAATGACAATCTTATTGCCAATATAGATGCATAGACTGAAGAATGAACATAGATCACCAAAAAGTGAAACTTGTCTTTAGATATGTCATGTATTTTGTTTTTGTTAATNTCTTCTTCTTCTTCTTCTTCTTCTTCTTCTTCTTCTTCTTTTTCTTCTTCTCTTTTTTTGAGACAGGGTTTCTCTGTAGTTTAGCACCTTTCCTGGAACTAAGTCTTGTAGACCAGTCTGGCCTTGAACTCACAGAGATCCACACACTTCTGCCTCCTGAATGCTGGGATTAAAGGCATGCATCAACATCGCCTGGCACAAGTAAAGTTTCTTAAATGGAACTGAGTTATGTGTTTCCATATGGTGTGAAGAATTTTCCTCAGTGGTCACACAAAGAATATGGATGCCTATTCCTCCCCATGTAACTACTCAAAGATATTTTAATTGTTAGTTCTGAGTATGGAAGTTTCTGTTTGATTTTGCTGGCATAGACTCTCCCAGTATCTCAGGCTATTTTCTGACTTGGAGTCCTCCTTATTGTGTCTTCAAGTGCTGATTAAACACATAGGGCATCATACCTGACATGCTTTAAAAATACAGAATTGAATTTTACTGATGCATGTTACTACTTCAAAAATAATTTTTATTTAAAATTAAGTTTCATGATAGGACCTAATGATAAAAAGTGTTGGAGAAAAAGCATTTTTATTGAATTAGATATAAAGTTAAACATAAAACAAAGAAAGCCAGCATACAAACCACAATCCCAGAGAACTTAGACAAGAATGCGGACACTACGTAGATATAATCTACATGGGAAGTAGAAAGAATAAAAAGATAAGATCTCCTGAGTAAACTGGGAGCATGGGGACCTTGGGGGAGGTTTGAAGGGGAGAGGGGAGAGCAGGGAGGAAAGCAGAGAAAACTGTAGAGCTCAATAAATATCATGAAAAAATGTGTTCTTTATCTAAGTTTACAACACTGTTAAACTAACTGAAGAACGTTAAAAGCTGAATTTTCTTTTCTATATTTTTCATCCTGAAAGACGAAAATCCAGACTTTGGTCAGGAATTCAGAGTACGTGATTTGAATACAATGAATATAAGGATATTTTGGACATCAGAGCAACAAAAATCAATTTGCTTATATTAGCAAAAAATGATGTCTGCATGTTTTTATTGGAATATTTTGAAATACACTTAACAGGAAACTTCAAATTGTACAGAGAGAGAAGAGGCTTCACTTTCCCATGAATAGTCACAAGATTTTCAGCACTGATTCAGAGTGAACAACCACTTCCTATATGCAGTTTCCCCCGACTGGTGGTAATTTATATATATTTATGATCACTACAATTAATACTTTATTGTAATAACATAAAATATGATCTAGTGACCATTTTAGTATTCATAACAGGTGTGTTATAGAACTTGTAATATCTCTAGCA
Organism: Bramus lutescens; assembly: GCA_001685075.1. NCBI lineage: Eukaryota > Metazoa > Chordata > Mammalia > Rodentia > Cricetidae > Bramus > Bramus lutescens. The sequence goes on from LOEQ01018935.1 coordinate 6,429, forward strand.
ATGATGAATACACACGAACACACATACATAGTAAATTTGTAAAAGGTACTCTACTGAAAATCTTGTACTAAAAATGAATCTGATTGTTTTCAGTGTTAATGACAACTGGATTTATTTTTACTTTGCCTTTTTCTTTTTTTCATGGATAATGATAGTGTCATTTGTAGCACTTGAAGCTATGAAAATAATGGCTAGGTAATTACTTGCTTTCTCTGCATGTTCATGTCATTATAAATTAGTGAATTCTATCTCAAATTGTCAGCATCCAGTTCTATTGATCTATTATTCCGTTTCTGAAAGCACAAAGTCATAGTGATGTGCAGTTAATGCTAGTGGCCACAAACAGACTGCCTACAGGTCTGTTTTTATGAAGAAAACATTCAATTAGTGAAAGCCATGGACATCTACTTTCCAAGGGAGAAAATAGTGCTTCCTTAACATCTTTGAAGCTTTGCTTCATAATCACAAGTTATAGTGTAACTGCTTAGAAAACTTCTACAAAATTATTTCTTCTTCTAGCATGTAAGGTTAAAGATACACAACTTTTTTCCAAATAATAGCACAGGAAGAAAAGGTTAAACCTGTCTTGTGTGTTAAGGAGGTTTGCTAAACTGAAATTAACTATGATGGATAAAAGTAAAATCCTTATTGCATTCATTTCAAAAAGAGATAATACCAGCATTTCATAGGTTGGCACTGGGTAAGATGTACTTTCTGATCTTTGCTTTCCAAACATTTTTTTCAAACCCTTGAAGTTTTTTTTAGCAATATCCTTGATTTAAATTTTCTGTTTCCTTTGTCAGTCAGTTATCTCCCTGATTGGGTACTGTATCTGTTTGAAATTCTATTTGTCATGAACACATATTCTTTAAAATTTTGGATCTTTCCTGCTGATACTCTCGACCTTTGAACCTTCTCCATTCCTTCAGAAAATATATAGATCAACAGAAACACTTTCTGCTCAGTGGCCGCACTGGGCTGCTACGCATGTAGATAATATTCACTATTCTTTTTTTCCATTCTGATCTCTCCAAGTGATGTTTGCTCTTGTAGAGGTCTGCTTGGAGGAGCCCATTCCACACACCCCATTTCTAATCAATGGGGACTCTTGGTGGGAATCCAGGGTCCCATAAGCTCTTTCCCAGCAATACTCTCTACCTTTTGTATTCACACATTAGTCTCCATTTTTATTTGAACAATATAGAAACTCACAAAACTTCTCTCTACCAGGGACCACATAGCTACCATGAGTGAGTGTAGTAACCTAAGAATGGAACAGTCACTCAAAATTTTATTACCTTCAATCATCTCGAACATAATAACTGAATTATGCCAGCCCCAAACCAAAATGATGAACGTTTTTAATAGGTTTTCTCTAGCAAGATAATAGGTTTGTCTGCTGACAAACTAAGCCGTATCAAGCAAAATTGAAAAAGTAAAAGAACAGGTTTGTTTTGAACAAAGTCCTGGGTGACTTCTCCAGACTCAGTGCTTGAAGCAGAAGAGGCAGGAGCAATCATGTGCCCAAACTAAAGCAGGGAACGTTGATACCCTGTAGGTGAAGGTGATGATATACCCTCTATATGCTATTTTTTGTGCTAAAGTATGGTATGCTTTAGGAGGAGACTTGGGTCCCTGGCAATCTCAGGGGAGGAGCACAGCAACCACCAATAAAGTGGTAGTGGGAATTTTTGGGTGCCTTTTCTGACAGGGTGGGGTTTGGAAAGAGAGAAATGAGGCTTCTCGATCAAGACCAGCCAAACAACCCAACCAATTTAGGTAAATGGGTCCCAGTTCAAATCTGGCTACTTTCTGTTGGCATTTGATGATGGGGGGGGAGTCAGTGGTTTTGTGCTAAGTTGGAGGTATGGATGAAGAAGCAGTCAATTAGCTACCACCCTGGAAACCTCATGAATCCCTTCCTGGAGGAAGCAGAGAAGAGAAGCAATTTGCCAAGAGAAAAGAAAAATAGATTATTACCCCCCAGTCCTATGAACAGGACTAGCCATGGGAAGAGTGAAGATTCCAGTAAGAATGGAATGCAGATGTGTCCTGGTTGTACAAAAGAGAAAGGTGAATGAGCAAGACACAAGAGCATATAGGCCGCTCATTGGAACATTCTGGCCAATGGGGAGGAAGGGTCAAGATAACCTGACTTCTATAGAGATATTGGTAAGATGTTGTTTGATGAGTCTATTGGCCCTCTGAACCTTTCCCGAGGATTGTGGGTGATAGGGGATATGAAGTTTCCAGGAGATGTTGATGGTTACAGACATGAGCTCAATGACCCTGTGCTGGTGTCTATTTGGATTGTGTGTGGCACACCAAACAGAGGTATGATGTGTTCAAGGAATACTTGAGCCACCACATTTGCTGCTTCCCTAGACGTAGAGAATGCTTCTATCCACCTGTAAACACATCATCAAGAGTCAGGAGATAACAGAGCTTAGTATGAGTGGGAATGGATGTGAAGCCAAACTGCAGTCCTCACCTGGTTGGGGGTCCTCAGGACTTGTGCAAGGGCTGGCATATCTGGAGGGCTCTCTGTGGGTTGGCTTTGACACACATCTAGCAGGAGTAGTGGGCCTGGAAAATATAGGTTGAAGATGGATGGGATCAAAGAGAGGTTCAAAGAAATGGAATGAAGCTTTATGGATCATATGTAAGGTCTGGTGGACATCTGAAATGATGGAAAATGCCTGATCCTGGGGAGGATGAGGCAGTTATTTAAGTAGAATCATCTGTCTTTGGTCTGTATAGCCCCTTTATTCAGGATTTCCTTTCTCTTCTCTGGTTGGGAACAGGGCTGATAGGAGAGTGTCAAAAACAAAATATGCCCTGTAGGTCCAGTGGAGCTGTAGGCCTATCCCTGGGCTACTGAGTCAGCCATGGCATTGCTTAAGGTCAATGGGTCCTTGGAAGACTGATGTCCCTGGCAGTGGATTATGGTTACTTCTTCAGGGAGCTAGAGGGCATCGAAGAGCTTGGCTCTAAGGGGTCCATTGACAATGGGAGTGCCCTTGGTTAGCAGGAAACTCCATTCCTTTCAAAGGACAGAATGGCTATAGGCTACTAAAAAGGCATTTTTTTAGTCAGTGTAAATTCTATCCCATTGACCCTTAGATATTTGGAGTACTCTAGTCAAAATTATTAATTTAGCCTTTTGTGAAAAGTTTCCTGATTGGCCTATAAGAGAACTACCATCAGCAAAGAGGGTGATTTGGGTGTCTATGAGGGCTTGGTCTAGGCTACCAGGACAGGGTGAATATTAGGTCTCCACTCATTAAGGAGGCAGGGGACCAGAACTAAGCGGTAAGCCTCTGAGCAGATATAGGAGGGGGTATCAGTAGAGGAAGAGACATGGATGAGGGTTGCAGGATTTAGTGAAATACTGGAGGTCACAGTAATTTGGGGGTTTTGTAGCAACAGTAAATGAAAGACCTAGACCCATGAAAGCCCAAACAGGAAAACACAGGAATAACTCAGAATGTCTGAGAGGTGGTGGTGGAGTATACAGCCATTTACTGAAACAGGGTGTTCTTGAGAGCCTCCTGGGTGAGTTTGGCTGCTGCTGCTAGGGCTCTTAAAGATGGGTACCATCCACAAATGGTGGGGTTTAGTTGTTTAGACAGAAAAACAGGAGCCTGATTTGAAGGCCCAAACAGTTGGGCTAGAACCTGGCTGGTCACTCCCACTTTTTCATCTGTAAAGAGGTGATAGGGCCAGGTGTGGTCCAGGAAAGCTAGGGTAGGAGCAGTTAGGAAGGTGTCTCACTGTCTTAAAGAGAAGTGGTGGTGAATAGTGACCAGGTAAGTGAAGGACCCTTTGGGCGACTCTCTGGCTTCCTGGTACAGTGGTTTGGCCATGATGGCAAAGTTAGAGATCCAGTGATGGAACAATCCTGGCAAAACCAAAAATGAGAGAATCTTGTCTACTGTGGGCAGGGACTGTAAGTTCTGCAGGGCTCAGACTCTATCAGAAGTGAGGCTCTTAGACCTCAGACTGAGCTGAATGCCCCAATATACAACAGTAGGAAAGCACAGTTGAGCCTTATATGGGGAAACATGATATCCCAGGTAGCCATGGTAGTTTAGGAGCAAAGAAGTGGCACACTGGGACAGAGAAAGGGAGGGACTCTAAATTAGGAGGTCATCTACATATTGGAGAAGTATTCCAGGACTGGGGTCAAAGGTTGAAAGATCCTAGGCCAAGATTTGGCCATAGAAATGGGGGCTATTCCAAAAGCTCTGAGAGAGAAGGGTCCATGTGAGCTGTTTGGAGGATCATGTGTCAGAGTCATCCCAGATGAAAGCAAAGAGAAAATAGGAGTCATGGTGTAGAGGGGCATTAAGAAAATGTATCTTTTAAGCCCAGGATAGTAACATGGGAAGTTGTAGGAGGAATGTTAGCGAGATGTGTATAAGGGCTAGTGATCACTGGGCGGGTCAGAATGACCAAGTCCTTAATGAGGCAGGGGACCAGAACTAAGTGGTAAGCACTGAAGGGCTTCCACCTGAGAAGAGTGGGAGTGTTGTAGGGTGAGTCTGCAGGGAGTAACAAGCCCTGAAATAGGAGGAGGTAATAAAAGGTTTGAGGCCTCAGAAGTAGGCTTCAGAAACAGGAAAGTGGGGTCTGGAAGGGAAGGAAGGAAAAGGGAGTCCTTAAGGCAAGCTAAGACTGGCTGCTGGTGAGTAGCAACCACCAGGGTGGAGATAGCCCATACTTGGGGTCAACTAGATCCAGGAGGGTAGGGACTGGGGAGTCTGCTGTAAGGACCTGTGAGGCAATTAAGGGAAGAATATGGGAGTCAGAAGAGAGTGTGGAAGCCAGGGTGAGGGTGACCCAAAGATGCTGAGAATATTACACCCAAATAAAGATACTGGACAACTGGCTACGACCAGAAAAGTATATGAGCAGAATTGTCCTGCAATAATGGACCGATGTGGTCAGAGTTTAGGCAGAAAGGAGGTGTTGCTATTCACTCCATGACAGAAATTGGTGAGGGAATGGTGGGACCTGAGTGAGAGGTCATGACAGAAAAGTTTGCCCCCTGTGTCTAACAGAATGATAATGGACTTACTGGCTACCTGGAGAATTATCGTTACCCAAGGTTCAGCGAGACTGATGAGATTTCCCTGTCTGAATGGCGTCAGTCCTCTACCAGGATGAATAGTCCAAAGGCTGGAAGAGTCTCAGATGCCTGTACTGATAAGGCTGGACCTCTGCAGTATGACATAGAGGTTAAGCCCCCATGCAGTGTTCCAGTTTCCAGTGGCCAGGTTGCCAGCAGACAGGGCATGGCCTCATTGGCAGGACCAATGGCCTTTCTGGAAACACTTGAAGCAGGCTCCTGGCAGAGTTGACTTTGGCTGGGCTAAAGTAGGATGGGGCTTATGACTTCCCTTGTCGCCTTCACAGGAGTACTGATGACCTCAGGGCAATTGTCAAGGCATGAGCTAGGAGAAGCACAGCCTCCTGCTGCAGCCAAACCTGTCAGGCAGACTCATCTGCCCCCTCTCATGCATTGAAAACATTAAAAGCCATTTTCACCAATTCCTTTACAGGGGTTTGGGGACCTTCCTCAGCCTTTCTTAATTTCTTTTTTTTTTAATATCTGGTGCTGACTGAGAAATGAAATGGGTAGCCAGGACCAAGGCTTCTGTTGGAGACACTGGGTAAAGGTGGTCCTTTTGTACAGAGCAGAAGAAGGCAGGGTGAGGCAAGACAACATGAGAAGCCACTGGGGAGGATCAGAGGGGGTATGCCAGTGTGTGGATGGGTACCAGGGCACAGATTGTGGCACTGTAGAATAGGGAGGGGATAGAGAAGAAAGGGAGAAGTAGGCGGGAAAAAAAGGAAGGTGGATAAGGTAAAGGGGGTTGACCCTTGACCTTTGACCCCAAGGGGAAAGATGGAGGAAAGAGTGGATATAAGCTATTAAGTGGAACACATGGCAGTATAAGAGGGGTAGGTGTAGGCAGGGTTTGGGGAAGGGGTGGGGATACCAGTGACTCAGGTTACATCAATGCAGAGCACTTAGGGTCCAAGTTGCTAGGTAAATGGGGGTCTGAAGGAACAGCAACTCTAGCCAACAAAATCTGGGCCTTTGAAGACTGATTAGGGATGATTGCAGAGGGACAGGCTGGAGCACAGAACCCTACATCCCTGAATATAAAGCTGCTCTGATCACTTTTCCATATGCCAGGAGAAATGCTCATACAGGATGTTGAAGTCAAGAGTTCCTGCTGGTGGCAGGAACAGTTATCAAGACTCTGTACTAAGGCCAGGGCACAGAGGAAAACAAACAAACAAACAAACAAAACCCTAGTCATTTTGAACATATGGTTTCAGACAGCTCCATTTTGGATGAATTTCACAGCAGACACTCCAGAGGTGACTGAGGATTGGCTTAGATCTGGTGTTACCTATTTCCAAGCCTGTGCCAGAGATAAAAGACTAGAGCAAGGCATCTCCCACTATATCCTGGCGTCGAGAAGTGGGATGCGAGTAGCCTTTGGGAAGGGCAGCTCCTTAACACTTGGTACCCTGGAACAAAGACTGTCTTTGCTCTCGAGGTGGATGGGACTTGCTCTGGCGTGGCTGTGGGAACCCAAGGGTCTTTGACCTAGAAGAGGTCTTGACCTGGAAGAGGTACCAAGTACTTCTGTTGACAGTGGCTTGGAACGGGTGAGTTACCCCAAGTTGAAAGTTAATCACATCTGGCAGAGGAAGTTAAGGGAGAGAAGTACCCCCTCCCCCGCCAAGTCCTGGAACCTGATAAACCCGATGAGGAAACTAAACTAATTCGTATTTTCGGCTCCAAGGTAATAGGGTTTTTGTAGTACCATACTAGGTTTCTCACCGACACAGTAAGACATATCAAGACATATTGAAAAAGTAAAAGAAGAGGTTTATTTTGAACAAAGCAACTCCTAGGTAAATTCTCTAGTCTTAGGGGTTGAGGAGCCAGAAGAGACAGAAGTCATGTGCCTGAATTAAAGCATGGAGTTTAAATACCCCATAGGTGAGGGATGGTGATATGTCCTCCATAATCTGAGTTTGTGCACAAGTATGGTACATTTTAGTTGGGGACTTGGACAACTAGCAGTCTCAGGGGAGGAGCTACCGCAGCCACCAAAAATTCAGAATGGCGATTTTTGACACCTTTCCTTTATTAAAGATTATCTGAGAGGGTGGGTTTTGGAGAGAGAAAGAAGGCTTTCTCCATCAAGCAGAAGTGAGCTGGAGCTTCCAACCATACACTGCTCTAAGACAGTATGCCTCCTCGAGAAACCAGTGAACTTCTTATAATGGGCCCAGAGGAATGCAATGCATCAGATGCACAGAGAAAGCCTTCTATATAGCAACCATGGTTAGGTACAAGGACCTTTACAAGGAGGTAAGTAAAGCTCTTAATAAGTCTGCGAAAACACAAATAGCTGAAAGAAAACTAGAAAATACTTCAAATCAATAGATTTGAAACAGAATAAATAAAACCAAGACTGAAATAAAACTTGAAAACTTACAATGTCAAACAAAGTAAGACTTATCAGCACATTACATAGCATGAAAGGGAGAATTTCAGGTTTTTAAGACAAAAGCAGAAGAATTGGTCAGTTCACTAAAAGAAAACGTTAGTTCTAAAAATGCCAAGCGCAAAATACCCAGCGAATCTGGAAATGATGGAAAGACCAGATCTACAAATAATAGAGATAGAAGAAGGAGAAGAAACCTAGGTTAGAGGAACAGAACGTATCTTTAATAAAATTATAAGAAAAAATTCCCAACCTAAAGAAGAAGATACCCGTCAAGGTACAAGAAATACACAGAACACCAAATAGTACCAAAAAAGAACTTCCCATGGCACATAATCAATAGTGAAATGTACAAAAAAAAAACTGAAAGAATTTTACACGCTACAAGGGAAATAGGCAAAGTCATATATAAAGGTAGATCCATTAGAATAACACTGGACATTTTCAGGGAGACTCTGAAACCCAAAAGGGTAT
>LOEQ01018957.1:0-14621 GCA_001685075.1 Bramus lutescens
CCCCTGCAGCAGGAGCTGAAGGGGCCCAGTGCTCCTTTCCTGGACTTTCTGCCCCGCCTCGGGATGGCACCCACTCACCGGTCTGAAAGGTTGTCCTCAGCACAGGGACAGGACTCTTTAATGTATTTTTTAAGTAAGTGTATAAAACAACATATATTTTGCAGGTACTCTAATGCTTTGTTTTATATTTTTGCTTTGACCATTGCATTTGGTGACTTCTCTCTAGCTTGCTGAATGATTAGCATCCAGAAATATTTTTGCACTATTATTCAACTGTGCTTAAGTACATGTATTTATTTAATAGTTTTTCCCAAAGCACATCCATTGGGTAACAGAGTCTTTTAGGTCTTCTGCAAAATAAAGTCTCTGTAACTTAATATGTTTGTGGAAAAATCATAACTATACCCAGACATACGAAAACGTGAGAAGTTCTACAGAGGAAAAATAATTTTAAATCATTAGTGCCATACGTTTTAACACTTTGAATGTCCTCGGTGACAAGTACCCAGTTAGATTATGCTCATTGCAAGCCAGTAATCAACACTGAAATTTGTCTGTCTCATAGCCTGGAGAGCTGCAGGGCTGCAGGGCAGTAGAGCTACAGGGCTGGAGAGCTACAGGGCTGGAGAGCTGCAGGGCTGGAGGGCTGCAGGGCTGGAGGGTTGGAGGGCTGGAGGCCTGGAGGGGCTGGGGGCTGGGAGGTGGGAGGATGGGAGGACTGGAGAGCTGGGGCCTGGAAGGCTGGAGGGCCAGGTTTAGAAAGCCAGTGCGTAGCAGCAATGCTTGATCCTGTGTGCTCCAATGCCTAAGTGGTGTGGAGACTTCAGGTAAGCCAGGACATCTGCTAAGGATCACAGATGCCAGAGGGTCTCCAAAGCCATCAGTTAAACAGCATCCACTGAAATGGGACCATTATTCTGAGAAATAATGATTACTTTTCCAGGAGTAAAACCTCTTAGGTGAAGGAGCACTCTATATAAATGTCCATACTTCAAGCTGTTTCTCCTTCACAAAAGAGAACAATTAAACTTCACCGGAGCGAGCCAGGCAAGGGGGCTGACTAAAAGACACAAAATCTGGCTGTTGGAGAAGCGCTGGTTTCGCTTTTACTGCCTTTGAAGCTCAAATCCATTTGGTAAGGGAGCCCAAGCATCGAGGGAAAACGGTGATGTGAAGAACAGGATGCCATAGCTGAGGGATTTGGGAAGGCATCAAATGACTGCTATTTCAGCCAGCTCACAGGGGAATGCTTTCCTCTCTTCTCCACAGCGCCTGCCCGTCGGTATCAAATCATTCCCACACTATAAAATAGGCCTCCAAACCCCGTGCCTTGCAGGAGGCCAAGGTTATGGCTTTTGGAGGGTTTTCTCTAGAATCTGAAATGGCTTCCCAAACCAGCAGTGTCTCTGTGGTTTTGTTCAAACTCAGAATCCTTTGGCTCAGGCTGTAACAGTAATTGAAAGAAGAGACAGACAGCCCTGTACGTTGGCGGGTCTCGTTGACAGGACATGCCTTCCTCTCTCGTCATGATTTTATGGCACTACGGCTGGGTTTTGTCTCCTGTGAACACGTTGATCATTCTTGCTCAATCTTTTGTTGCTGCTTAGCTATTTTTCCTTTTTATATTTTGAGAATAATTTTAAAGACATTGTTAAATACTTATGACACTACATATAAAGTAAAAATAATGCATTATGGGATATATAGGTATTTATAGCAAAAAAAACATGCAAGTTTATAAACATGTACTGAGAAAGTTCCTGTGATTTTCGAGTTCACATGTAAGTATGTGGTCTTGGGCATTTCCTGTTGTTTTGGGTGGACAATATTTATATAAACAGAAAAACAAATAAGCAAAAACCTTTTAATGAATTGCAGCTAATTACAACATGGCAAGAATATGTTTTGGTTCGCTATGTTACATTTTCTCTAGGAATAGTGCCCCAAGCTGCCACAGTGGAGGGAGGGCTATTTTTGAACAAAACGCTCATTGAAACTAGGAGGGAAGGAGTGAGTACAGAAATTATCTGCTGTTTAAATGCGTCCTGCTTTTTCCCCCTGTTAACTGGCTTCATACATCTTCCTTGAGGAGAGGACACCTGCCATTGTAATCACTGTCCCTATGACTGCAACACTCTTATGCTCCAACACAGGGGTGAAATAATCTTGTTGATAAGGGATTTTATCAAATACCAATAAATGAATTTTGAGTAGGAAAATGTTCGATTCTTTGAAGAAGGCAAAAGATTATCAGGTTTCTTTCCTAGAAAAAAGTCCTGGTAAGTCTTCTGGCTTACAGCAGAGACTGTAATTGAAAGAGAAGCAATAGAACCATTATTAAATTTTACCACATTATTTTATATATTAATCAAGATATTGTTCTCGAAATGTCCAATGATGTCTTCTAATAAAATTATATTTGTTTTGCAAGTACCATACACCATTTCTCATATAGCAATAAGCTCACATTATTATTATTTTCTCCATTTCTCAGAAAATTAACCTGAAGTAAGGTCTAAGCCATATGCTTGAGGTTATAGATAGTGAAAATGGTTTACGAATTCCAACCCTTATCTTCTAACCTAAAAACATTAAATAAATTAATGCACGTATATAGCAAATTTTTCTTTTAAAACACTCAAATAAATGAGAATCATGGTTTCCTTGTATTTGACATTGAGCAAAGACTAGACCTATCTCTAGAATGAGCTGACAATTGTACTGGGAGTTGAGTAGATGTAAGAGTTGCTACCAACTCAACTGACAGTTCTAGGGCGAGGGTTTCTATCAGATCAAAGTGTCTGCTAAATCATCTGGATGTGGTCTTTTGGCCTGCAGACCCGACTCTGCAAGTCCTAGGCCCTTCCAGTCTATGAATAATGCCGTGACTTTACTGCACGCAGGTAAGGACCAATTCCTTCAACTTTAAGGCCTGCTATGGTAGGGGTTAAGTAGAACACTGTTAAAAATAAAGCAGTGGGATGGGATGCCTTGCACACTCAGCTTAGGGTAGATGACAGTACTAAGGGTCTTTAGTGACAGTCAATCGCTCTGTGGTCTTTGGAGCTGTGCCTCTATAGAGTTTATTGCCATGGCCTCTGCACTTGAAACCTGTGAGGTATTCAATTCAGAAAATATAAGAAAGGTACTTCAAATGGCATGAACAAATTTATATATATACATATATATATATATGAAAAGGAATAAAAAATTAAAATACATTAAAAAAACTTACATAGTTTGTGACAAGGAAAAGTTCACAGTCTCAACAGTTTACTTCTTACCACATCTGTGCCCAATCCCTGACTCTAAATTTCAATTATCCAGTAAGGCATCATGGTGGTCTCACCTGGAATTAATCAACAATTAACTAAATAGCCTCTTTGATCAGAAGTCATGCACACTTTATCCTCAACATGGCATCTAGATCAATTCTTATAAAATTCCATTCCCTTCCTTACACCCCTCAAGGTCTCACTATACTGGCTGTAAGACGTTATGTTAGCCATCTCTCTGTGGAATCTCTGAGTTCATCTCTACCCACAATCTTCATTGCTGATTCCACTCTGGCCCCGTGGACATCTTGTTGGTCAAATATGCCAGGCCTACTTTGATACATGCTGTATGTACATGTAAATATCTGTTCTCTTATTAACTTAGAATGTGCAACTTTCAACATCCTTGTAGTTTTGGTGTTTACTGTTTATTGCTTTGTGCATTATTTATCTCTGTCAGTCTAAACAAGCAGAGATTACTGTGCTCTCTGAACACAGCAAAGGAGTGCTGTGAAATTATAGAAAATTATGGACACTTACTTCAGGCTTACAAAATGAATAAATACTGAGAGCTGCGTCTTTCTGCCAAATCTAAACAAAAACGGTAAGTATTGATCAAAATGAAAATGATGATCACACTATCAACTGGTATTCATGGTCCTTCCCATTGGCTTCACAGAAAGCAAGATGTGATGCTGGAAAGGACCTTGGCTCACAAGCTTCCCTGCCCATAGAACCCCTGCCACTACCAGCCCAGGTGACATCAGCTAAGCCACCTTGGCACACTCACCCTTTGTTTTCCAATTGAAAATCTTCAATGCCTATCTCTCATGGTTGCCATGACAAATAAATTATTCTTTATATGCAGTCTGCTCAATAAGCAGTGTCAAAGATAGTAATAAATGCAGTGACTTTTACAAATATGCAGCCATAAAATGGTCCAAAAGAGTTAAGTATTGTAACTCTCAGTTTTAAATCACTATTTCTGGATAAATATTAGCTTTAAAATTTGCAAAAATAGGCTCTTGTTTTTCTAGCATCATCTCCAAGATAACCCATAAACACCTCATCTGACCAACACAAAGTGTAACCTCCCAGATTCTTCAAACCCCTTACCCTAACAACTTTTTCTATACTTAAAAAGCACTGGGGACCTCAAAGAGTAATGCAAAGTTATTCCTATAAATAGTCATTTAACACATTCAAAAGTAGAATTAATAACATTTTAAGTATCCACTAGTTCAGTTAAAATATCAACAGTAAGCCCTTTATGGTGCTAAAAAGCTCTTTTGAGAATCAACATTTTTAACAAGGCCATTGATAGTAAGGGTAGCAGTTACAGGTTCGGAAATCTCTTTCATGTTGCTTAACAGAAACCTGGGCCCTCCTGTCGGCCTCATGTCCAGGTTCTAGAGATATCATATTGCACATCACACGGCCTTTGGGCGACCTCACAGTACACTCATGAGCAATGAAAACAGCAAAGACAAATAGCTTTCCAGTATTATTTTGAAAGGTGTGGACTGTGAGGTGGTTTCGGAAACCTTCCCATAATTTTTTGAGACACTTCGGGATCTAAGAGGCTGGGTTATGTATGGGCTTTTCTTGTTGGGGATTGATAACAATGCAGCATTTTGCAATTTTTTTCACAAATCATTTAGGACCTTTCTGTTTGAAAAACTTAAAAGATGAAAATCATGCCTTTTATCTCTGTTTCATCCACACTCGAACAAATTAATAGTAACACATCAAAGATTCAGTGTTCCTAGCTTAGTGAATACCAACACCCTTTCTACCACGCTATAGTGTCTAGTATTCAACCCTGGCTTAAATGGTTCTTAACATAACTGTATGAGCCCCTGAAAGTTCTGTGAAAACCATACGCTTAAAAAAAAATTAACCCAGAGCAATATTTTCCCCTTAGGCACCATTAAATACCGTTCTAGGAAACAAAATCAAGTATCATTCAGCTTTCATTATACAGCTACAAAAACAATGAGATTTTTTCCATAAAAATAAATGCTCATGAATCGGCATTGGAAACTAGAGATAACTAATTAATATGTACTCAAAAAATGGAGGACATTTTACTAAATAAATCACCTCTTAGACTGAATATTAAGCCACCCTCTGTTATGTAATGAATAACACGTGTAGCAAGCACTCCCAGAGCCAAAAGCAGGGGAAAAGCAGCGGCAGTCAGCAGTCCTAAGGCCTCTGTTCCCCGCTTCAGCTCCTGTCTGGAAGCAGGCACCACAAACCTGCAGAGGACTCATGCTACACTCCCCTGGGGCTTCTGCTATCTCTGCAAACCCGGGTCATGGAAACCTTGCCATCAATCTGAAAGGAGCCGATTTTTTTTTTTTTAAAGAAGGCGAATGTCCCTCGAGACAGAATTAGCTGAAGCAATCTGAGTCCCTGCAGAAAGATTTGAAGCTTAGGTAACTCGGGTAGAAGGGAGTGTGCAGAAAGGATCCAGAGGAACTTTGTAGAACTCACTTTTGCATTTGTGTGCATGGGGCAAATGCAGAGAGAGCAGTAGGAAGTGGGCATGGTGGCAGAAGCCGGAGTCATTTAACCTGGATAGTGACTTAAATAGCAGACTCGCCTCTCTCAACGCTCTGAACCACAGCCCGAATGTCACAAACTCCATTTTCCAAGGTTACACCTGAATGAATCTCGCTGCCCAGCTTGAAGCATGCTTTACTGTTGGTTAGGACTCGCCAGGGTCTTGAGCACTCCCAGTGGTCTCTGAGGGAGCCTAGCAGATCTGGACTGCTGAAAACAAGAAAGTAAAAAATTACCAGTCTGAAAGAGTTCCTCTTCATTCCTTCATTGTAAATACTGAAGCCTAAATACTCACCAAACATGTCTAGACCAGAGTGGTATTCCTGACAGCCTTCATCCCGCTGTGCCAAGCCTCCTGGCCCTTTCTGACTCTGTAAAGTCTGGCCCAGGAGAGCTCTGCAGACCCAGAGGTCTCTTTGATCTTCTTTTGTTTTTCTTCTTCTGGTTTCTGTCCCGTAGGCTTATATCTGATGATGCCCCTTCCTAACTCCCCCACACGGGAGGAGGCTGTACCTTCATTTCATTTGTCATGTATCCTACGTGATTTCCTTTGGCATCGTGCCCTGTCCCCTGGGAGTAAGAGAGACTCCATCCTGGGGACCCTCAAAGATTCCTGTCTGCGTCTCAGCCAACACTCAAAGCTACAGACCTGGATTACTGGGGAGACAGGGTCAGGCTCACTCCAGAAACGCTGAGTAGAAAAGTCTCTGCTTTTTTGGAAATAGGGTAGCATATCTGACTCCACAGACTCTCCCACTGCTGACTTTGGGCAGGAACTTGAGAAATCACCCCAGAATATGGAGACAACGGATGAGAGCAATGTTTGAGAAAGGGACTAAAGAAGGGAGGACATTCATGTGACCCTAGACCGTGGGGAGTCTTCTCAAGAAAGACCACTAAACCAAAAGATGAAAACAAACAGGGGAAGGAGCCTGTTGATCACAGTGGCCCATGGTGGCATTCCTATGGTGAGGTAAGACAAACAGGAAAGCTGGCCAGATCTAGTGGGTGGGCTAGCCTAGAGTACAGTAGCAGAAACAAGTGAGATCCTGCACCACCAAGGTGAAAGGTGAGAACTAACTCTTGAAGAGTCACCCTTTGACCTTCATACAAGTACCACAGCACACATGCGAAGGTGTGTGTGTGTGTGTGTGTGTGTGTGTGTGCAGGTGTGTCTGTAAGTGACTGTGCACACATATCTATATGTATGTGTGTATGAGTGCATATCCATGTGTCTGTTTTAACAGTCTGAGGGCGGAGGTTTGAAACTATAATTACTATGTTCTGCAGATAAGAAAGACCACATAAAGTTAGGATGCTGATTCACAATTTTGGTAGTATCCCCTCTCCTTCTTCCTTCCAGCATGTCTCCCCTAAACACAGTCAACAGAATCTGAAATTCATCTCTACTATGAAGCAATTTTCTGGTTTTCTTACTTTATCTCTATATCTTTCTTTTCTGGTATTTTTTGGGGGTCAGGGTACTCACCCCAGAACTTCATACACGCAAAGTAAGAACTCTGCCAACCAAATTACATCCCCAGCATTATCTCAGTCACCTTACATGCCACCAAAGTTTTGCTGTGTTATCTCAATGTCAGTAAAAATCACGAAAGATCGTTGTATAAGGCAAGTTCTCCGAACATGTCAAGAGCAGACACATGAGCAAGATTTCACAAGAGGGAAATATCTGTGAAAGACATTGGATGAATGGTGTGGGAACGACCGAGTGTGGAGGACAGACTATGACATCTTAACTCCAGGGACTGGGAGGGGCAAAGCAGGGCTGGGACCTGCTTTTGGTTGATTCATGCTTTTAAAATACCTTAATTCAGTTTTACCCCATAAACTTGGCCATTTCCTCCAGATTTTCCAATTTGTACCATATTATTCCCCCAAATCATCCCCATGGAAAAATTATATGGTATTAGTTGTTATACCAGCTTTTGAAATCTCTTATTGTTTTCTCTTCCTCTCCTCTCGCCCCTCTCATCTCTCCCTATCTTCACCTTTGTTTTGGCTATTGCTGTTTTGTTAGTCTTGCTAAAACTACTAATTTTATCTTTTCAAAGGGCCTTTCCCTTTCTGCTGTTCTTTAGACTTTGATTCATTTGTTTCTCGCGTTGCTTTATTTTTCTTTCCTCTCACTAATTTTGGTTTGTTTTGTCCTTTCCAAGTTCTTGAGACACATCATTGCTTTGTTTATTTGAAGTCTTTCACTCTTCCTCTTGTGACAGAGGAGCTCACTGCTGTTAATTTTTCCTCTTAGTATGGCATTGCAATGGATCAGAGCTTTTAATACTGTGTGGTTCCACTTTCGTTTGCTTCAATGAATTTAAATTTTTTTTCCGACCTCAACGACCCACTCCTCAACTGTTTATTATTCTGTCTTCATCTATGTCTAATTTCTAAAGTTCCTCATTTTATAACCAGAAGAGTTAGAACATATGACTTCATTTACTTTAATTTGATAAAATCTGTTTTCAGCCTTATATGTTTAATGTCTACTCTAGAGAAAATTCCAAGCATTGATAAAATAATGTATTTTGCACACTTGAACAGGAAGTTCTACAATTATATGTAAATCTGATCTATGATAATACCTATTATTTTGTTCATATTTTAGTCATTTTGATACTTTGATTCTCCTCTCTTATTCATCTCCAGGTATTTGGTAATGTGTAATTCTATTCTATGATCTTCAGTATGTCTATTCTTTCATGTTTTATCATGATGGAAGTTATCTTTCTTTTACATTTGAACCTTCTATAAGACTAGTCTGGTGAACTTGATTTTCTTCAGTTATCATTTATTTTAGGTCTTTTATTTCTCCTTCATTTCAGAATAGAAGACAACAGTATAGTCATCTGGCTGGTGGTTATTTTCAAGATGTGACATATGTCATTCCATGTCCTCTTGATCTGTGGAATTTCTGCTGAGAAGTCTGCCGTTACTGGAATATGGTGACTCTAGTGTATGACTTAGCACTTCTGTGTGTGGGAATGGGCACCTGAGTGGGACAAAGGAAGATCTAGGGTATCTTTATTTTCTTTCTGCCTTATTGCCTTGAGATAGGTCTCTCATCGCACCAAGAGTTTGCTGTTTTAGATAGTCTGTCTCAAAGGTGAGCTCCCAGGAACTACCTGACTCTGCCTTCCAGTGCTGAGGTTCCAAGCACGTGAATGTCGCCATGCCTGACTTTAGATGTGAGTGCTTAGAATTTGAACTCAGATCTTCCAGCTTGTATAACAAGAGCTCTTACACGCTGAGCCATCTCCCTACTCTTGTTTGGCATATGTCTCTTGTAGATTTTAAAATCCCGTCTTTGTTCTGCATTTTGACAGGCATATATAAGGATAGACATGTCTCCTGGTCATGCCTTATAGTTCTGATTTAACACATTTTATTTATTTATTTATTTATTTATTTATTTATTTATTTATTTATTTATTAAGGACATCCACATCTTGCCTAAGATTCAGGGCATTTTCTCCTATTAGTTTGTTAAATAAATTTTCTATGCCCTTAACCCTTTTTTCTTGCTCTCCAGACATGACAAAATGATGATCACAGATCGCTTTATAGTTCCAGGAATCTTGAATAGTCTCCTTATTCTTTAATATCTTCCTTTTTCTCTCTGACTTTAATGTTCCTGCAGAACAGTCTTTGTGTCTCATTAGTCTTTCTTGCATTTGACCTAGCTTCCTGAGCTCCCACTCGGTTTCCATTTGGCTTACTGGATTATTTTTCCCTTCCTAGTGTTTTTGTTTGCTATCTCTATGTCTTTGCTGTGTCTCTCATTCATATTCTGAATTGTTTTTTGTTTTTAATTTAACTATGCATCTCTAGCCTCCTGGAAATCAGTAATCACTCTGAATTCTTCAGCAAGAATTTCACCCTTACTATATCATTGGATGAGTTACTAGAAAATTACCTTTGGGGCATGGCCTGTCTTCTGATTTGTGCACCTGGGATGCCCTTCTTCAGTACGCATCCGTCTCTCTTTCAGAGACATCAGTTGTCAAGCAATTTTGTGTTTATTTCTAGCTGATCATCATGGCAAAGGTCTCCATGTAGCCTCTTAGCTGTGATTAGTGAGTTTGGCCACAGTGTACACACGCCAGTGTCAGGGAGACCCGTTGTCACTGAAGGTCATGCAAGGAGAAAAGGTGTGGTGGAGATAACGTGTTGTAAGGCTAGTCCCATAGTAGGATTAGTGGACCCATTATGCGGAGGGGTTCCATCAAGCACTGCTGACGTTAGCTATGTCACTACTAGGTCTCTCTGGTACTCACAGTTCAGTAGTGCTAAGAAGACATGTCATATATCCTCTGAATAAATACTGGTGTGAGCTCAGATGCTTCCCTGCAAGAGGCAGTGACAGAATGACAGGACCCCTCTGTGGCACTCCCATCTGTTCTTGTCAGCACAGAAGGATAAGACAAGGGACAACGATGATGATAGGGATCTGTGCAGGTGTGGAGGCAGCAGCAGCTCTGGATCACTTCTCTTGACTGCCTAGGAGTGTGACCTCATCCATAGACAGAGACGGTGCCTTAGCCGGAAGGCGTTCTCTCTCTCGTGTATCCTGTTAGCTGTTTCAAACTTTGTTGACTGGGAGTGGGTTACGCCTACAGTCAGACAAAATTTAGCTGATGTGTGAGAAAAGGAGAATCCAAGTTGGCCTCAGGGCAAATTTCTCTTCAGAGACTATGTTCCTCAAGGACAAGATGACAGTTATAATAGCCGTGGTGCTTAAGAACACCCAACGCTCTCTAGTGAGTGAGGGAACGATGGAATCAAAGAGTTCCTCCTTTGCCTTGCAGGGCTGAGGTGCGAGACACCATGTGTAATGCTAGTGGCAGGAACAGAGGGAACCACATGAGTACCTGTCTTCTGTCCAGCTCTGCTGTGAAATCAATACACTGGCTGTGCCTTTGTCCTCCACGTCTCTGTTCTTGTGATAATGCTGCAAGGTTGGAATTCTATGCTAATATCCAGTAGAGCAAATTCCTCTTCTTTAAAATTGTACTTTTCTTCTGGATTTATCAGTGTGTGGTTTCTCCAGTATTTAATAAAAAGAACAGCGATCCCTTAAGGTGACAGTTTAAACAAACATCCTTTTTCTTTGTCTGTAAGGACACAGCTCTCTCTTCGGTGCTGACAAACTCACACTCTAGTTTATTTTTGAGTGGTTTCACTCCAAGCATGTTATCTTAGTTTGGGTTTTTATTGCAGCAACTAAACATCATGACCAAAGCAACTTGGGGAGGAAATGGTTTATTTGGCTTACACTTCCACAGCAAGAAGTCCCATCCCTAGCTCAAGAGCTACTGACAATCCAATAGCTGCGGAGAAGGGAGAGTCACTTCATGGTAAAGTTAGGACTTCTAGTAGGGCGGTCAGCGTCTGGAGGGGGGGCCCAGAGGACTTGAGAAGTACTGATTGAACTTGATGGGTTAAAAAACACAAAACACAAAGTTGGCTAAGTAGGGAAGTAGGGTTAATCTGGAAAATTGGAGAGCAGGTGAATATTATCTAAATATATTAAGTGAATTGCTGAGGGAATTAATAAAATATTATTAGAAAAGAAAATACTTATATAATACAGATATGTCCAGAACCTCAAATATTTTATGCCAAAATTTCTTTGGCTTCTAAAGGTTTCGTATTAGTAATATGTTAGTTGACATTTTAATAAGAACATAGGACAGTGTGTTGTCAAGCAGATAACCTTAAAAACTAGGTGAAACTAGCTACTTCAGGGTGAAAGTGATGCATCTAAATTGTTATCATGCTGTGCTGTGATTTGACACCATCATGTTTTAATTATAATTTAATATTAAAATTTCTTTCTGAAAACACATGCTTGTTATTAAAAAGAAAACATTTTCCCCAAACTTTCAAAATTTGGAAACAACTTGGCAACTTGATTTTAGAAACCTGCTAAAACTGCCATAGCCCCCCCCCAAAAAAATGGCTTTATTCAACACGGCTTTATCGGTGTCATTTCATTGTTTATATTAGATTTACATATTTGTGTAAGATGCTAATAACAGGGCAAGGTCAATGTGGGGTGCATGTGAACTATATGCTATGTGTAACTTTTACTTAAATTTGTATGTCCTCTAGAAATAATTTATTTAGGATAGCTTTGAAGTGACATTAATAATGTAGCAACTCTCATTATCAACACATAGACTATTGCCATTGCACCTAAAGCTTCCTTGCACCTTGTATTCAGTCCCTGTACCTGATTGAAGTCCTGTATACCACTGACTTGATGTATTTTAATTTCTTACAGAACATTGTGTCCATATGATAATGTACTATAAATTAGAAGATGTGCAGCCTTGTGTGTCATCTGCATGTATGATGGTTTAGAAACATGTCCTTATCAATCCATGCAGAGTTACAAGTCAAGCCACTCATATGTTCAGATATTTAGGTGACTTCTATTTCAAGGCAGCTGTTAAAAAGCTAGAATAGACATTCATACACACATTTTCATGTAGACAAGCTTTAATTTCCCTTTGAAAAATTTAGCCATTTAGCAATATTTGACTTCATAAGTGGCATCAAATTGTTCTACAATGTGTGCACACTATGATTGCTTTTGATAAATAATACACAAAAGTTCCAGTATTTGGTGTTTTTAGCAGGAATTACTATGAAAATTCTTATTATATCCTAATACGATAATTGTGTTTTAAATTTAGATCTTCCAGTTGAATGATGTCATTCAGCATATACCTACATTATTATTTAACATGTCACACATACTATACACATATAGATGATATGTCAAAACAACCAAGGATTTCTCTCATTTTAATTGAGGTGTGTCCTATTATTGAATTATAAATGTTCTTTTGACAGTTTGACTATAAATTTTTTACATATGCAAGAGCATTTAAAAATATTTTCTCAAACTGTAGCTTAACTTTTCATTATATTATTTCATTATATTCATTATTATATGTCTTTTTAAAGTGTTAACATAAATATTTTTGAATTTAACTTTGTGAGTGCTGTTCCTCTCTGGTGTGTGCTTCTGCTCCCAGAAACATTCACCAGGCACACTAAAGCAAAAGGCATAATTTGTTATCAGTGTTTTTGATCTTGGCCGTTCGTATAGGTGTAAGATGAAATAGAAACTTCATTCTTAATATTGTAAAATTTAATCTCTTATTTAGGTTATAAATAATTTAGATTAATATGTTTTTTCTTTGGTTCAAAATAAAATTTCAGTATCATTTTCTTTTCCCCTTTTTTGTCCTTCTTTTCTTTTTGCATATTGATGTTCATTATCTCAGTACCACGTTTTTAATTTTAAAAATTTCAAAGGGCCAGCAAGATAGTTTAGCAGATTAAAGTTCTTGTTGTTCAAATCTGCTGAAGGGAGTGAGAGGGCCACTTGTTCTGTCCAGGCCACCAGGCTAGCTTACACCCGAAATAATCACACAGAAACTGTATTCATTAAATCACTGCCTGACCCATTAGCTCTAACTTCTTATTGGCTAACTCTCACATCTTGATTTAACCAATTTCTATTAAACTGTGGCAGTGGCCTACCGAGAAAGATTCAGCATGTTTGTCTCTGGGAGCTCCATGGCGGCTCTCTCTCACTCTACTTTCTTCCTCCCAAAATTCAGTTCTGTCTTCTCCGCCTACCTAAATTTTGCCTTATCAGGCCAAAACAGTTTCTTTATTCATTAACCAATGAAAGCAACACACAAACAGAAGGACCTCCAACACCATGAATACCATCATTGACACACATATATCTGTATGTTGACACATATCATATATGTATAGATATGTGTGTATAATTTATATACATAATAAATATAATAATCAAGGGTTTTTAACTTCAGTAGTTTTATTTCTTTTTAAAACACACATGGTTGAATAAATAATTGCACATATTTACTAGATTTGAAATGTGTCACGTTTACATTGTGAAATGTCACCATGAGTAATCAGCATATCCATGGGCTTAAGCATTTGTTTCATTAAAACATTCAAAATCTTTTCTTGTCACTATGTTGAAATATACATTATTTTCATCTGTAGCTACCTTACTGCACATGGAACAAGAGAAATTATTTCTCTTGTAGAACTGAAGCTTTCTATCTATTGAATCACACTCTGCTGTCACCCACTCCACTGCATATAGGTCATCTGTGGTCAGCATTATCTTACTCTGAATTATTATGACACAATTTTCCTCAGATTGTACATTCTGTAATTCTGCACCATTTCATGTAATGTAATGAATGTTCTCTGTGTTCATGGACAATGTCACAAATGATAGGATTTCCTCTGAATGGTTGAAGAAGACACTTTGCTCAGTCAATTGAGAAAAGGAACCTCTTTGAGAAATGGCCCCCACAAGAATGGCCAACGGGCAAGTCTATACAACATTTCCATAGTTAATTATTGATGTGGGAGGGTCCAGCCTACTATGGACGGTATTAGTCTGTGAAGGGGGTTCTGGAATGTGAATGTATAAGAAAGCAAACTGAGCAAACCAGAAGGAGCAAACCGGTAAGCAGCATTCCCTGATGGCTTCAGTGTCTGCCTCCCGATTCTTACTTTGAGTTGCTGCCCTGCTCAGTGATTAAGGGTGATCTGGCAGTTGTACAATTAAATAATCCCTCTCCTTCCCAAGCTGCTTATGGCTGTACTGTTTAATCACAGTAGAAAATATAACGAAGCCATGTTGCTTTTGCTGGAATATTTTACTGAAACAATGAAACAAGGAAACACATAACT
>LOEQ01018986.1:0-10658 GCA_001685075.1 Bramus lutescens
CAGGCAAGCTGCAGAGTGCCCCTAGTTCAAGCCACCATCCTCCTGGGGAAATAGTCTCGCTTGTTATCCAGAGCCTCGTCCTAACATGTGTTATGGGTGGCTGGTCTTGTGCTTCATTAGAATGTCATTGTCACTGATTAATATGCCCTGTTTATATCAGCCATTGAAGAAGTTCAGAATCGTGTACCATCTCTTCTCAGTGACCCTGAACTTCCCACAAGGAAGACCTTGTACCTTCCTTTCACCACTTGTCTCCACTGGGGCTTCTATTGCTGTGAAGAGAAACCATGACCACAGCAACTCTTATAAAGGAGAACATCCAATTGAGGTGGTGGCTTACGGTTCAGAGGTTCAGACCATTATCATCATGGTGGCACGCCGGCAGACATGGTGTCAGGAGTAGCTGAGACTCCTACATCTTGCAGGCAACAGAAAGCTGACTGAGACACTGGGCAGTGTCTTGAGTGTAGGAAATCTCAAAGCTTGTCCCCACAGTGACACACTTCATCTAACAAAGGAATCCATACCCACTCCATCAAAGTCACACTCCCAACAGTGCCACTCCCTATGAGATAAATGGGGACCAATTGCATTCGGACTACCACACTACCATCTTTCAGCTTCCCCAGCCCCCAAGACTCTTACCCTATGCCTCGAGACTCATGGGAGGACTTCAGTCCCTTCTCTGTGACTGCAGCTGACTTTCTCAATTCCTCTCTATCTCCCCTGATTGACACTGGGTGGCAAGGCCCCAAGGATACCATTTCTCCTCTTTTCCTTCTAACCCATCAACATTCATTCCAAGTCTCCAGGCTGCATCCGCTTTACTCTGCCACTCTTTTCACCATTAGCTTCTGCCCCCCCCAGTTCTTCAGTAGTCAGCTCTCACCATCACCGTCCGAATTCTCCCCAGTGGAGCTCAGTGTCCCCACGATGACACATCTCATACAATGACATAGCTCCACTCATTCTGTCCTCATCCTACCCAGCCACCCAGTGACCCCGGATTTCTGACTTTGTCATCATCACCCATCAGGCTCCTCCTTCCACACCCTGTATCCTACATTCATTCTTTAACTAAGAACTGTTTTTGCAGTCAGCCCCCCAGCACCCAAAGCCCGATGGGATGTGTAATCAATAGCTCATCTATGTCTCTCTTCCTGACCCTTCTCCACCTTTCTGCTCCTCTAGATGAATTCTCAGAGGAAGGTATTAGAATCCTGTCCCTGGATTTACACTCATCTGCTCCCTGATCACCCTGCAAGGAATCTATGCTACACTCTCTCTCCTTCATTCCCTGACTTTGTCTTGTTTCTCCAGGACAGCATATATCACACAGGATACATACGGAACATGTCTATGTATATGTGACAGAGCTTACTTTTCCCAGTCTGAAGTGACGCTGACGGCAGTTTCTTTTTTGCACTTCTATCCCTATAACCTAGAATGATTCACAGCACACAGTAGGTTGCACACAGTAGGTTCTCAGGACTGTCCTTTCTTCTAATGAAAGGAAAGAAGGAATGGAGTTTGGCTTTCTAGGACATAGACATCAATATTACGGAGATGTAGTATGTTGCCATAGCTAATCAGGGTAATATTAATTTTGATTATTGCTTGATTAAATTCTAGGAGAATGCAAAGTGGCCCAACTTGCATGCAAATCTAAGGAGATTATTACAGTTGGCTTCATTCCCTATTAATTACGCAGTGAGTCTGAAACAAATATGGAAACAATTTGCAAATATTGGTGCGAGTCAGAGAGAAGGCTCCATTATCTAACCAGAAGCACTGGAGTAACAATTAGTAGTTCTTTCAGTAAGTCTCAGGTTCTCAATGAAAATGAGGTTATTGCGGAGATGAATGTGTGGAGGAGCCAGGTAACAACTGGTGCCTGTAACACGGGAAGACTGATTTAGCTTGGACTTGAGTTAACATTTATATCTGCAATTCTAGAAGCTTACAATATAAGGAATCGAGGAGGCATACAATAACTTTTCAATGGTGCAGAGAAGATTCCAACTGCTGACCCTCCCCAGGCTTTCTCTGGTTTTAAAATCAGTGGTAACAGGCAATACACACATACTGTGGTAGTTGATCTCACTGTCAACGTGATGAGGTCTAGAATTGTCTTGGAGACAACCTATGGGCTTGCCTATGAGGGATTATGTGATAGTTGATCTCACTGTCAACCGGATGAGGTCTAGAACTGTCTTGTAGACGGCCTATGGGCATGCCTATGAGGGATTATGTGGTAGTTGATCTCACTGTCAACGTGGTGAGGTCTAGAATTGTCTTGGAGATGGCCTATGGGCATGCCTATGAGGGATTATGCGGTAGTTGATCTCACTGTCAAAGTGATGAGGTCTAGAATTGTCTTGGAGATGGCCTATGGGCATGCCTATGAGGGATTATCTTTGTTACAAACATTGAGTTGGGAAGACACAGCCACTATGGGCAGCACCATTCCTTAGGCCAGGATCTTGCTCTGTGTGAGCAGAGAAAGAGCTGAACACCGGGAAGCACCCATTGTCTCTGCTTTCTGACTGTGGATGCTATGTGAGCAGCTGCTTCAAGCTTCTGCCTCTTGTCTCACCTCCCTTACTCTTAAACTGAATGGCAGAACAAACCCTTTGTCTCTTAAGTCAATTTTGTCAAGGTATGGTATCATAGCAAGAAGAAAAGAAACTTAGACTCATAGCAAACAAAGGCACAACCCCAGAACTCACTGGCAAGGCTGATTCACTGCGGTTCCAGTGGCAAAGAGTAGAAATCAACACCAGAGTACCAGATCAGCCAACATGTTGCCAATTATTTAGTGTAAGTGTTGCAAGGACAGTTTAACACCAAGACCAACATCCTGGTGTAGACCCAGTAATTTCAAAGAAGGATTGGGAAGAGGTACAGTTGTCCTTGATTTCCATGAGGATCAATTTCAGTATTCCTACTGGATACAAAACTTTGGGGGTACTCAAGTCACTGGCTTATACAGAACAGTGTAGTGGTATTTATACATAATGTATACGCGCATCCCCTAGTGGACTTTAAATCATTCTCCAGTTACTAATACTGTCCAATATAATGCAAATACTATATACATATTTTACTGTGTTTATAAAATTTGTACTAATTTTTATTGTACTGTTCTTGTGTTGATATAACTCAACACACAAGTGTGTATGTGTATGATGTTTTTGGGGGACATACACATGTCATAGTGTATATGTGGAGGTCAGAGGACAACCCTGAGTGATAGTTCTCACGTTTCACCATGTTTGGGACAGGGTCCTTTTGTTGCACATGGCTGCGGTAGCTAGCTTGTGCGGGAGGGTGTTCCCCTGTCCTTCTGCTGTAGGGATATAAGGATGAGCCATTGTGTCTGACTTTCCATGGGTCCTGGAGACTCAAACTCAGGTCACACTTGTGTGGCAAGTGGCTTTATCGGGGCTATCTCCCTAGCTTCATTGCTGTTAGTTCTTTCCCAAATATTTTCAGTCTGTGGTTTACTGAATCTACAGGTGTGAACCCAGCAACACAGAAAGCCAATTTGATTNGATCTTGCTCTGTGTGAGCAGAGAAAGAGCTGAACACCGGGAAGCACCCATTGTCTCTGCTTTCTGACTGTGGATGCTATGTGAGCAGCTGCTTCAAGCTTCTGCCTCTTGTCTCACCTCCCTTACTCTTAAACTGAATGGCAGAACAAACCCTTTGTCTCTTAAGTCAATTTTGTCAAGGTATGGTATCATAGCAAGAAGAAAAGAAACTTAGACTCATAGCAAACAAAGGCACAACCCCAGAACTCACTGGCAAGGCTGATTCACTGCGGTTCCAGTGGCAAAGAGTAGAAATCAACACCAGAGTACCAGATCAGCCAACATGTTGCCAATTATTTAGTGTAAGTGTTGCAAGGACAGTTTAACACCAAGACCAACATCCTGGTGTAGACCCAGTAATTTCAAAGAAGGATTGGGAAGAGGTACAGTTGTCCTTGATTTCCATGAGGATCAATTTCAGTATTCCTACTGGATACAAAACTTTGGGGGTACTCAAGTCACTGGCTTATACAGAACAGTGTAGTGGTATTTATACATAATGTATACGCGCATCCCCTAGTGGACTTTAAATCATTCTCCAGTTACTAATACTGTCCAATATAATGCAAATACTATATACATATTTTACTGTGTTTATAAAATTTGTACTAATTTTTATTGTACTGTTCTTGTGTTGATATAACTCAACACACAAGTGTGTATGTGTATGATGTTTTTGGGGGACATACACATGTCATAGTGTATATGTGGAGGTCAGAGGACAACCCTGAGTGATAGTTCTCACGTTTCACCATGTTTGGGACAGGGTCCTTTTGTTGCACATGGCTGCGGTAGCTAGCTTGTGCGGGAGGGTGTTCCCCTGTCCTTCTGCTGTAGGGATATAAGGATGAGCCATTGTGTCTGACTTTCCATGGGTCCTGGAGACTCAAACTCAGGTCACACTTGTGTGGCAAGTGGCTTTATCGGGGCTATCTCCCTAGCTTCATTGCTGTTAGTTCTTTCCCAAATATTTTCAGTCTGTGGTTTACTGAATCTACAGGTGTGAACCCAGCAACACAGAAAGCCAATTTGATTTTAATCAGTCAAAAGTTTAAGAGTGTGTGTGTGTGTGTGTGCATGTATGTATGTATGTATGCATGTATGTATGTATGTATGTATATATATATCACCCTTTAGATGTCACATGTTCACGTGTATGTAGGGAGTGGTCGCTCTAAAGTATAAGTAACACACTGGGTACAAAGGAGCCTGCATCCCAGCTCACGGATACATCAGGAATGTCTGTGCCTATTGATGCCGTAGGCACAATTTATCTCTGCGTTTGTTTGCTCATCTGCCACTTTGCAGTGCCTGCCTACTGCTCCAGTCTTGACATGAAATGCTCTGGCAGGGAGCAGATGTACCAATTAATAACCTATTGGGTCTGACAGATAGAAGAGGGGGAGGTGTCCTCACATGCACCTCTGGTGTGGCTTTCTTCCCTATTGCTGTGGGTCACGAGACACATGCTGCCTCCTCAGGGAGGGTCCAAGCTGTCTCATTAGCGTCTGTCTTTCTTGACACTATGATGCGGCCTCTGAAAGCCCGACTCACCTGCTCTTCTCCAAGAATCCTGAAGTGATGGAGCTCTTTAATCAGGGAGTTGGGACAGCCAGCTGTGGGGAAAGGAGAATTAATCACTCAAGTGTCACTGTCATTCTGTGCAGTAGTGTTCCTTTATTATACACCGCTATGACTGCCAACAGCTGGTGCTGATGCTGACAGGAACATAGATGCGCACCTGAAAACACACGTCTCACCAAGCACCAAGTTGTGCTGGCCAAGGCTTGGGCTCAGACTGTAATGCTTTGGGAAAGGCCTGTATGTGAATCCAGCCAGACTTGTCCCCTGGAATGAAGACTATGACCTGGCCCTAGGGTGTCGTGGTCCTACTGACATTTATAAACGTGCCCCGACACAGAGCTAGGAGCCTGTGGGGCTGGAAGGGGGAAGCCAATGACTGTAGGTGTTCACAGGTTGACCAGGTGGTATTTCCTGGCCACTAGGGCCCGGGTTCTGTTCATTAAGGCTTGGGAATGGAGGCAGAATGGCTGGGCATCCTCTCTTCCCAGGTTTGCTGTAGTTTAAGAGATTGCCAATGCTTTCCAGTTCTCCTCATCAATCCTGAGCTCCTCAGCTTTCCCATTGTCTTCCTTCAGTCATAAAACAAAAATAAATAAATTATATATGTACATTTAGAGATGTACGCATTTGCAAGTGCTTAGTATCAGCTAGAGCATGTTCTGTCCCTGCCTCCTCAATGGAATTATTCCACAGTGTTAGGTTCTAGTCATTCATAACATTAACTCCAGAAACAAAACTGATATTAAAAACCTGTTCCTCCAAGATAAGACCAATGGATTGCATAAATTCACCGACATTTCCATTAAGGAAATTGGATCATATGCAGAACACACCAGAGAAGCCCTGTGTCAGGTCTCCACGCAGCACCAGGAGGTCAGAAAGCTGGAAGGGACTGAGGGGGCTTCTGGGTGAGGGCAGGTTAAGGAAGGACAAGATGTGCCTTCACACAGGCGACACTGTCCTTGGCACGAGTGTTCTAGAAGGTAGAACAGAGTCACTGTGTAGGCTAGCAATGAGAGGTACCCACACAGGCTGAATATGGACACAAGNGAGGCAAAACAGAATGTTGCTAGCATTTGAGTTGGTGGGTTGGGCATAGGAGAGCTGCCCTCACTTACGTCAGTGAGCATCACACAAGCCATCCAGGGCAGTGAGCAGAAGCAGTATGAAGGGAAGGATGCAGGGAAAGAAGGATGCAGGGCCAGATGCCAGGAAGGATGAGCCTTCTGGACCACATGAACCTTTTCTTGCCTTCAGACCTCAGAGCCCCTGGTATTTAGTCCTTTGACCCAGGGCTTGTATTGGGCCCTGCCCCTACTCCTTTCAGC
The DNA here is from genome assembly GCA_001685075.1 of Bramus lutescens. Lineage (NCBI taxonomy): Eukaryota > Metazoa > Chordata > Mammalia > Rodentia > Cricetidae > Bramus > Bramus lutescens. The sequence continues at coordinate 6,506 of LOEQ01018986.1, forward strand.
TTTTGTTCCCAAGGTGAATTTACACCACACCTTCCTGGTTCTCCAGCTTGAGAAGGCAGAGTGAGATTTCTCAGCTCCCCTACCCACGTGCACCAATTACAATACACGCCTTCCCATATGTTTTTGTGATGGCCAACTTGTAGTCAACATGACTGGATCTTGAATTAGCTAAGAGAAAAGCCACTGGAAAATTCTGTGAGGGACTTTCTCCATCAGGTCATTTGTAGCAGGAAGGCGTACCCTAAATGTGAAGAGCAACTTCTAGTCACAGCTGAGATAAAAGGACATGGACAAGGGAAGCTTTTGCTCTTTGCCTGCTTGCCCTCACTCTTGACGGCAAGTTCATCTAGCCCGTGGCTGCTGTATTCCTTCACTGGTATTAGAATCCGCTTCTTCAAGTTTCCAGTCTGGACTGAGGACCACTGACTCTTCAGTTCCACACCGGAAATACTGAGATACCAGCCTCATGGACTGAACAAAACCCAAATTCTCAGCCTCTCCAGTGGGAGACAGTCATTGCTGAATTACCCAGACCATTTCCTGTAAGCCACGGCCACTTAATGAATCCAGTGTGTGTGTATATGTGTGCATGTGTTTATATGTGTGTGTTTGTATGTATGCATGTCTGTGTGCATGTGTGTAGAAGGAGGGCCCACTTGTTTGTCCCAGCTGTCCAGCTAGCTTAGACCCGAAATAGTCATACAGAAACTGTATTAATTAAATCACACGAACCGGGTAATCGAGATCGAAGAATAACCGATTGAGAATGTATATAATTTAACCCATCCCCATTAATCTGTGCATCACCACAAAGTCGTGGCCTACCAGCAAAGTTTCAGCATGTCTATCTTCGGCAGCGGCTCCATGGTGTCTCCCTCTCCACCTTCCTTCTCCCAGCATTCAGTCCAGTTTCCTCCAACCCCTCAGCCCCCGCCTACCTAAGTTCTACCTTATCAACAGGCCAAGGCAGTTTCTTTATTCATTAACCAATAAAAGCATACACATAGACAGAAGGACCTCCCACACCACATGTGCTTGTGTGTATGCACGCATGTTTCTGTGTGCATATGTGTGAGTGTGTGTGTGCGCGTGTGTGTGCACTCATTACATCAGTTCTTTCCTGTTAGAGAACCCTGACTAACACAGGGTCCTCACATATGAATCCTTACTGGTTCTGTTTTTCTGAGACCCCTTAGTAACGGACTAGGGTCAGTTCCAATTCTGAAATCCTGCGGCCATGGTAAACACTGGAATACATTATTTCAGTCTTAGATATTATACAGCACCTCATAATGAGAGGGCGTTCATACGTGAGGCAGTGCGGGGGGGATTTTGTTGTATAAGAGAATAAGGGAAAGTACCGAGGCAAATATTTTGGTGGAAACACACAACAATTAGTTGCCACAGTCATGCCCAATAGCACGGAGGAGGTTTGTCTTCTTGCGGTGACAGCTGAGCGACAGCCATCATGGAGCCTTGCCAGCGAGGAAGGCTCAGCCTGAGAGGCGTGTTCATTTCTGGGTTGCTGTTCTGATGACCGAAGCAATAGTGAGGGTGGCTGTGCCGTTTGGTTGTCAGTGCAGCTGGGAAGCGCTATTCAAGTCCAGCCACACGCCAGCTTTCCTGTGTGATGGTTTTGTTTTCTGAAACTATGACTGAAGGAGTAGGGGTGGACAGGATGCAGGAGCTGCATCGCTCAGGATTATCATCCAAGGTCTCTGCTGGAGTAAGAAGTGCCTGAGGCTGGCGCTGAACTTCCAGTTGTCGCTGTGCTGCCCCCGACCACACAATTGTTATCATTGCTACGTCATAACTGTAATTTTGTTACTCTTATGAATTCTAATGTAAACATTTGTGTTTTCCAGTGGTCTTAGGTGGCCCCGGTGAAAGTGTCATTCTCTCTCCCTGCCCCCAAAAGGGTCTCACCCAGAGGCTAAGAACCACGGGCCAAAGGGAAAGGGGCTGGTAAACTGGGGATGGTACACAGTCCAGGGCGGCATGCAGAGATGGAGGACCCTGTTTGTATTTGGGCCTTTTAGCTACACAAGCATAAGACATTGATGCCTCAGTTTATAGCTAGGAATATTTAAAATACATATCATAAAGATTATCTGTTCAATCTNTTTTTCTCCTTTATCAGTGGTTGTTGACATCACTCAAAACTGGGAAGAAAAATGGTCTCAACTTATTTTTATGCCGGAGAAAACAAGAAACAGAATGTGAAATTAGCTCGTCTTCAGAATTTATATTCTGGTCCTCTCTTAAGACATGAATAAAGGATTGATGTCAATGATAGCTCAGAGATAAACATCCTGAGCAGACGACACAATTACCTTAAGCACCTGCAAGGTACCACCAACAAGGATGGGTACAGCACATATTAACAAGTGGGTAGAGCCAAGGGTATCTGAGACATGCATGGAGTGAAACCCATCAGCTGTGCCGAACATGGGGACATAAATATGGGAAGTGACAGATGTGTGCTTAGTGCAAAGATGGAGCCTAACCCCACAAAACTAGAAATGTATGACAGGAATGTGTCAGTGCAGGGCACGTGAAATTTGTTGGATAAAATCGTGTCAAGTTCTACCGAAAATAGCACAAGGAGAGGAAGTTTTGAAGGACAAGATGCATGCCCCATAGCAAGAAAGACTCACAGAGAATCCGCCAGACCTATAATCTTACACAAGGTCATCGTGAGCCTGCAAAGAATGCTTCTGCGAGGCTATGTGCTCAGCAGCTGTCTGTCCAACCTTGGACTACGTGGCCCTTATTAGTGATCCTTGTGAGGAAGGATAAGCATCCGCTCTGACTCTCTCCATGTGCCTCCAAGTCTTTTGCTCACCTCAATCTCTAATATGCTCATCAGTGATGGTACGTGTGCTCCCATCGCCACCCTTGGCCATTCCCAAATAAACTCATTATTCGTTGGGCATTTTTCCTGCACGTTATTTTCGGTTAACGGGGGACAGGAAAATGGGAGGGAAGGAAAGGCAGAAAATGTGGGGGTGGGTTCTCAACACACTGCTTTGTGTCATTCTCTCAACTGCCCCTTCTCAGGTCCTCAAAAGCTCCACCCCTCCTCTCCTTCCATTTCTTCTCTCTGAGTTTGTCCAATTGTATATTTAAATATCTTTCCTTAGAAATTCAGCAAAAATAAGGCCTGAGGACAGTGACCGTTCCTTTTTGCTTGTCCTTTCCTTTCATCCAATCTGAAAAGGAGAGCTTGTAGACACTGTCACCATCGGACACAGCGAGCAGAGGGACACACAACAACAAAGAAATACCAAACNAGGACAGTGACCGTTCCTTTTTGCTTGTCCTTTCCTTTCATCCAATCTGAAAAGGAGAGCTTGTAGACACTGTCACCATCGGACACAGCGAGCAGAGGGACACACAACAACAAAGAAATACCAAACCTAGGACTTCCTACCTTCTGACCCAAGTCTTGGCCTGGTTGGAGTTCTGTTCTGTATCAACTTTTTTTTTTGTACATGTGTGGCTGTGCAGCTGAATAAACATGCTTCTGGGAGCATCCGCTTTTTTATCATAATGTCTGCTTTGAACCGCTGTTTGGAATGCATATAAAAGAGAGCAAGATGCTTTGCAAACATGAGATGGGAAAAGTAAGCCAGCACAGTTACTGCTAATGCCATTAGGGCTGTTCCCATATCTAATGCTACTGGTCTTAAAACATTTTCTTTCTTCAAAGAGAAGCAGCTATTGAAACAATCACATTGCCCTCTATCATGCCAAGAAGCCATGGTGGGGCTTCTTGTTTTCCAGTTCTGACATGGAAAGAGCTGGAAGCTAGTGCTTCCATCCTTACGGGAATAGTCAAGGAAAACTGAATGTCAAGCACTTTCCTTGTGCCCATAGGAGAACTGACATCACTGGGTAAGACATTCTCTTACTCATTTTGATAGACAGGCCAGATGTACCAACTGGGTCATAAACCTACAGGGAGGATGAGCTGGTAATTTTCATCTGTCCCTAGGAGGAAAGTATAGAGTAGCTAGAAGAAACATCCTGGGGTCCAATCACCTATGGACTTTTTGGTCTGTACTCCCAGAGGTTTCTGGTGGTGTCCTATGACTCTTTATAACAAAGGTTTGCTCTTCTGTGAAAAGGACCCAGACCTCCCATCCCCCTA
>LOEQ01018986.1:13109-24712 GCA_001685075.1 Bramus lutescens
GTTTGGAGGGAGGAAAAGTGAGAGGGATTGCATGTAGAAAGGGAAGGGAAATGTTGTAATTACATTTTAATTAAGAAATTAAAAACAACAGATCATATATGCTTAGGAAGATATATTTATTATATTTGAAGTCACTGTCTTCCAGTTGCAAACAAGAGCTTCGAAAAACACATGGCATCGTATGACTGACAAATCGGGCCCAGGAGAAAGATAGAGAGCAAAAAGTCTATTTGTCCTGTTGGTCAGTATCTTAATATCTCAGAACTTATTTCATATCATTTGGCAAGAGTTAGTATGTATATGTGTATGGCATGTCCCATGTGTGTGCATGCTCTATGAGTGTGTTTGCATGTGTGTGCACACATATTTCCTTTCGGGCCATGTCAAAGCCCAGGAACAACAGAGCTCTTTTCACAATAGAGGGCCGAGGCCAGGCCTGTAGAGGGGATGCAGAGTGGAACCCGCTGTGATGGACAGTCGCTCAGTCCATCGTCGGAATGTCAAAAGGGCTTTCCTAATTGAGCCACGAAACTGCCAGATGCAATCTAGTGATCTAGTTGATATCAGCGGCAATCAGATTGCAATTGCGGTTCAGACTTGCTGTCATTTAATTGCTCAGCGATTAGAGACAGATTACATAACACACAGCAATGTTCTAAACAGTGACGGATCCTGCACTTGGACTGACCTCTCCTTCAGCACAGAGTTACTGCTCTCAGCATTCCTGACAGACCACCTGACAGACTGTTTCCATGCTCCACAGACTGGGGTCAGAGGTCTCCTGACAAATTGTATTTTAGTAACAAAGTGTTCTTAGGGTTGGATAGATTTTTCTAGACACATGTTCTAGACNTAACACACAGCAATGTTCTAAACAGTGACGGATCCTGCACTTGGACTGACCTCTCCTTCAGCACAGAGTTACTGCTCTCAGCATTCCTGACAGACCACCTGACAGACTGTTTCCATGCTCCACAGACTGGGGTCAGAGGTCTCCTGACAAATTGTATTTTAGTAACAAAGTGTTCTTAGGGTTGGATAGATTTTTCTAGACACATGTTCTAGACGTGGAGTGACAAAGGCCAGGCCATTCATTTTATGCACCCATCCCGTGTCTCTTTCCTGGGACAGACATGTACCTGCAGTCATCTAGATGGAATGCTCACACAGGAAACACCAGATGCTCGCCTCCCTTCCCTTATCCGCCTCTTAGGCTCGACCTTGGTGTGAGCAACAGGTGAGATGTGGTGGCCAGGATGTCCCCTTGCTGTGTTGATACCCCACAGCTGGTCCTGCTTATGAAGCTCACTGCTTTCAAACCTCCTGTAAATCCTGAGGCTGATAGCTGGACCCACCCTGGCAGAGCTTGGGCCTGTGAGCACAGAACACGTCACCACAGAGTTAGAGACCATTACAAAGCAGTAAACAGGAAGACTCCTTTCACATTCTCCTACTATACACTTAGACAAGATCTTCCTGGAGACCCTCTCATCAGCTCAGAGGCGGCACCAGAAGATTCGGGAACAATCCTCCTGCCACAAGTTTCTTCCTACATATGAAAATTCACTCCCTGCAGCTTTCCAGCTCCTGAAGCTCAAGACTGCCCCGCCCTCTCTTGTCTCCTTGGGTCTCTGAGGTTTGCTGGTCTTTGATGAAGAGATTAGATAAGCCACATCCAGTTTCCATGGGGCTTTCCCCCACAGGCTGTGAAGGAATGTGCTGATAAACTAATTTTTCTCTTGCTCACTTGTCTTTGGTTAAAGGGATGTGTTGATTTGTGTGTTTTTGAGGGGTGAGGAGAGATGTTTCTTCCCTAATAGCAGCAACGTCTTCTGTCTGAATATTCAAAAGTTCTAAATGAACAATCAATCATTGGACTTGTTTTGGGCTTCGGCAGACGCATCTGCAGGAGCATGTGAAGGACGACCACACTTTTCTTTCCTCCCCAGACTTCTCACAGGCTGCATCTCAGTGCTGCTGGAATGCACAGCCAGGCCCGGCCCTTGGCTCTCTTTCTACTCTGCGATTACTACTTCCTATTCCCAGCTCCCGCCAGGCTTCCCACACACCTGTAGCTATGGGTCCAGTGCCACCCCCATCCCCCACCCCCAATCCACCAGCCCAGACTGGCCACTGCTTTCAGGAAAAGAGAGCCAGGTAAGGATTTCAGGGCTGTCTGTGGTGAGATTAAGAAGGGTTTCTGAGGGAGACTTGAGAGTCAAGGTCTGGGGGGCTCACAGAAGGGGCCTTGCTCATTAGGTACCCGCTGCGGTGGCCTCTGCCCGTTGCTGCTCTTTTCCATCAGTTTGCAGAATCTCCCGTTAGTTCAAACGCCCCTTCTGCCAGTGCCTCTCTGTCTTNGTCCTTCCGGTTCTCTCCACAGTTACTGGACCACCATGGTCAGCTGTCATGTTAATGTCAAGAATCCCCAAGGCAGGCATATCCGCTCACTGGCCCATGAGACCCTCTGTACTCGGTTCTGGGGGTCTGAAGTGGTTCTTAAAAGTGTTCCATTCCTATATTTCTTCATAAGAGCTCACACCGGTTTTATTCTTATTTATTTTTATTTTTTTATTGTTTTGTTACAGGTGGTGACTAAAATTCACATCGAACTCATCGATTTCCAAACTTTAGATTCAGTCTTTCCTTGCTTAATGAAGTTTAGACAGACTTTCTTTCTCTCTCACTCTGGAATCTGTTTCCTTTCACTTCAGTCCTTTTAAAGCGCCTCCCAGGGACTGGAATTTCACACATGGGCCCTTTGGAACTGTCAGCCTTAGCATGTGTGTGTTCCCCACTCTACCCTCACTTTGCAGACATACAGTTTCCCCATAAAGCATATGTTCTGAACACAACGCTTTGTTTTGCTCAGGGAAACAGGGGCATGACCATGAGGAAGCAATTCTGCTGATACCCTGCTCTTTCCTTGGTGGGGCCTGTCCTGCTAGCTCTCTTTGCCTCTTTTCTCTTGAACTGGATCCAATTTTAAGACCCATTTTGCTGTCCTTGGCTATCTGACTTGGTTGTTCATCTCCAGCTGACTTGGCCTATGACCATGTTTGCTTGAGCTCAGTGCTCTTTGGTTGTGGTTTTGATTGCTATGTCTCCAGAACCATTGCATCTGCTGAATTCACTGCAGATAAAAATACATTGCATGCATGCATGGTATTAAAGTAAACTGCGTTTTATTTCACTTCATCTCGTGGCAGTAGGAATTGAACCTAAGGCTTCACACATGCAGCGATCAGTTATGTCTCTAGTAAAAACGGGTTTTAAATGTTGAGATGGATTGTCGCCAAGTTGTCCAGGCTGGTCTTGAGCTTGTGATCCTCCTGCCTCAGTCTTCTGAGCAACCTCCTGAACTAGCTAAATTAGACACTTTTAAGAAAAGAATATGAATATAGATTTCAATTTAAAAATGGCAACTTTGTTCTCTATTTTAGTCAGTAACGGTAACCCACATCCTTTCATTTTATTCTTGTTCCACGACATCTTTAAGCCGTCTAGCTTGACTGCTCCCCTGTGAGTCGCCTTGGAAGGTCTTGACTCATTCCAATGGAATCACTGATATATCAACGTAAAGCAACAACCCAAGGAAGAGAACCTGGAGGGATTAACCCCACCCCAAGCTTTCCAGAGAGCCTCTGCTGACTTTCCTCAATTGCTGTGCTGGAAAGAAGGCGAAACCCATTTGGAAAATACATTCCATTGAAAAGTTAAAACCCGCATGGGCCTTCAATCCCTCCTCCCTCACCCCCATTTTAATTTCCTTGCAAGTCATCTCAGGAGCAATTGTGATATCCTTTGGGTTCAATGGAAAACCCGGAGCTCCCAGGCTTGGAATAGAAATGGAAATGAATCCAGCTCTCTGATGTGCTGCTGGCCCCAGTCACATGACCCAGATGATCTGCATTTGCAGATCACCACTGTTTGGTGTGCAGTGCTTTGAAGATGAATTTCTCTCTTGGCTGCAGCTTAGAGTCCCTGATGGAGGCTTGGCAATGACAGTTAGCATCTATTCTTCCCTGAAGGACAACTTTGAGCAGGAATCCAGCTGACAGCAAAATGACAAGAAAAATAAGTGGCCATCTGAGGTGATCAAAGTCAGCAAAGCAAACCAGGGTGGGGCTGGCCGCACGGGTGGGGCAAGTCACATGGGAAAGCCATATGGGAGCCCAGGGGAGCCTTGTAAATGCAGGTAGGTCGGGTTGGTTAGGGTCTCCATGCACTTGGTTGAAACGGCCATTTCTGATTTAGTTGAGAGTGGGACACAGAGGAATCTGGGGACAATTCACTCAGGTGTCTAGCCTAAGCAACAGTAAAAAGCAACAGGAGGACTTTGCATAACTGGATTCAAAGCATTGATACTTTGTTCAATAAAGCCAAGTCTATCTTAATAATTCTTCTCCGCTGAAAGCTTCAGGTTTACATTGCCAAGGAGAGTTATTCATCCCTTTTCAATAGCCAGTGCTTGACGAATCTCAAGATCCATCGTAGACCAGTGAAGAGTCTTGGAGTAGACACCTTTCACCCAGCCATTCATTCCTGGATACACATCCAAGGCAAAGGCATAGCTGCACAAGAAGAGGTTGGATTGCAGCATTGTTCTGTACTAAGAGCAACCACAAAAGGAAGAAGCATCAGCAATATCCGGCAATAGAGGACAAAAGCATTCAACAAATGCCTGTGCGACAGCCACTTAGTGCCAGCGCTGCTAGAGGACCTGGATTCTAGTCAGAGGTTCCCAGTGGGACGAGTGCTCAAAGGAGGAAGAGACAAAAACAGAACAACAGTCAGGCACTGTCTTTGCAGTGCTGGGACCTGAACCCAGGGCTCGTTCACCAGGTGGATACTACCTGAATTAGAGCCCCAGAGCCAACGGGTGCGTCTGTAATGTAATTTTAGGAGGCATGGACATAATGCAGAGGAAGAAGTGAAATGTCATCCTAGGGTATGAGCGCAGGACAGGAGGAGGTGTGCGAGCGTTCTTTTTCAGGAGCTGGTGAGGTGGATCAGCGCTGAACGGTTTTGCTGCTGCTCTTGCAAAGGACCCGATTTTGGTTCCAAGCACCCATGTCATGTGGCTCATGTACATGTAACTCTAGCTCTGGGGCATCTGATGCTCTCTGTTGGACTCCTCATGTACCCACACACATGTGGCAATACTTATACATACATAGATACTCAGAGAAAAAGTCGTAGGAAACAGATTTCTTGTTGAGATTATGACATGTGAGTAAAGGCTTTTGGGGAGAGTGTTAATATGAGTCAGAGTAAAATGCATCAAAATATATAAATGTCAAGGCCATAAAGTGGAGCAAACTAGCTGTAACAACCTATCCATAATGTTTATGTGCATGTAAAAAACTCTAAACAGCACGGGTACCCACGCTGAGACAACAGTATCATGTCTGTGAATGTAAACACGCATTAGAGCCCCTCACACTCAGAAGGAGGGGGAAGTAGAGTAAGGAAGTTGAAGGCTTCCCCAGGAAGGCTCCAATTCTGCCTTCTGTGTAGAACAATCATTAAAAGCTAAACAGTGAGCACAAAGCATCCACTCACCTCAGTACATGCACACAATGCATTTAAACCTAATCACAACTCATGAAATGCAGGGCTTTATTACCCTCATTTTAATGTGGTGTGTGTGTGTGTGTGTGTGTGTGTGTGTGTATGTGCTTTTGTGAATGCTACAGTGTAGCGTAGGGGTCAGAGGGAAATCTCTAATAGTCAGTTACGGCCTTCCAACTTTACATGGGTTCTAGGGATAGTATTCAAATCACCAGGTTTATGACAGGAACACTTGTGGTTAGCTGACCCATCCTACCAACCCTTTCTTCATGCTAAAGAGGAATAACCAAAAATAAGACTAAAGAACCTGAGAGTTATCAAAGACAAGCCTGTGAACACAGGCACTCACCACATTATTCTCTCCATCGAAGTTGGGGTTTGTGACTTCTCATGACAGTGCAAAAGTTTGTAGTTTTTATTATGTAAAAAATAACCTTTGAAAAGGTTCAAATTCGGGTGTATTAAGCACTGATGTCTGTGATTTCATGAATGAAGATTTTATATATCTATAAAGTAAATCTAGAAAAATCCAACAAATTAAAGCTCTTGGTGGAGTTTTAATCACTGAGCAGTACGAACATGAATTTAGTTTGAAAAAGGGAGACCTTGGAGTATAAACCTGAGCACCAGGTATATGGCTGATCTGGGTACCACAACCACGAACATTTTCAGAATAAGCTGACAGAAGCTATGAATATTGACTCAACTTCTTGAAGCAATTCTTGCCCGAGCAGGACAGACGCCTCCTCCAGGGTTCCGAAACAACATGTTCCAGGGCACATGATGCTGATTTCATCATTCAGATGAGAATCATGCAGATTTGGTATTTTCTGGTTTGTCGCAACTGCTCTGTGAATGTAATGTCTCTGCATCATCTCCCTGTGGCTAGAAGATGACCTGTCTTCCAATGGGGCACCGAAGAAGAATCAGCCTCATGGATATTAAGATGTAAGAACTAACTTTTCATTTCCCAAATAAATAAATGCGATGGGTATCGGCGGGAGGTAAATCTGGCTAGAAGCTCATTCACATTTCTTTTTGAACAGCCTTTCAGTATGTGTCTACAATACTGGCCCTGCAAAGGGCCAGGGGCGACAGAGGAAACAAAAACGAGCCAGGCAGGGATCCTGTCTTCCTGGAGTCGCTGGAAGAGATGAGAGGCGTATCAACCGAGCACCTAAATGCCGAGAAGCAAGAGAGCAGAGCGCAAAGAGAAAACCAAAGAGGCGTGAATGCAACTGAAGGCCTGGAGGCTAAAGCTGCAGTGTCTGGGGTACCACGCAGCTGTGTGGGTGCAGAGGACTGGAGACCCTACATCCACACTGCCTCAGCCTTATGCCTGAGCATTGCACCATGGAGACCTAATTATTTGTTCCAGAAAAATTCTTCCCTGGAAGATAAACTTGTAAAGCAATAAATNTTGTTGTTGCCTTTGAGAAATTCCTGCAAATAATTTAACCAGACGGTTTGCTCGTCTTCATAGCCATCTCTGGACAGGACAATAGATGGCTCACCTGGGCAGTAGCTCAACTATCGGATGGCAGCATCATCACCAAGAGTTCTTTTAACAACCTGGTCTCGCTCTGTTTGACAAACCCAAACTCATGACACAAACCTACACAGGTACAGTCAGTTCCCAGCTCCCTTCATATAAAGCTCTGCCCCCCCCATGCCCAGNCAGATCCTGCAAGATGCCTAGGTCTCAACACTGCCACTGACAGCAGGGTGGTTCACATTTACTGATGCAAACCCTTTCCTGTGGTTATTTGGGTGTTTCCAGAGGATACTGAAGACCAGGACGAGAAGGGAGTCACAAAGCATCAACGACACACATATTTATGATTTCCACAGTTTTATGAGGTCAAAACTTAAAGAATTTGAGAACACTGTTTTTGGAAGCTTGTCTTTCTCTTTGGAATTTTAATTTTGTTACTGACCAATCTCTGAATAGATGGTTCTGACTACATGTCTGTTAAAGGGCATTTCAAAGGGAATATATACATATATGTGTGCATGTATATGTGTGTATATATGTGTATTTAGTGGCTATTTTAAACCATAAGAAATGACGCTATGTTATATTGTTTGTAGGAAAATGGATACACCTGGAGATGATAATATTAGGTGAACATGATGAAGACAGACGACATACGCCTACCTGCCTGTTTAGGAGGACCCTCAAGAGGACCAGTGGGAGTTGGGTGGAAAGGAAGATGAAGGGTATGAAAGAGAACACATTCAACATCCAAAAATCCGTGTGCAAAAGCTTTAAAACTGAAGGGTATTCCACCATCCAGCAAGCACTCCCACAACAAACTTGACTTGGTCAACAGGAGAGTGAGCTCTGAGAGGATAGGTCCTCAGGGAGAGTCATGTGACTCTCCCATCTTTCCTCTGCTTCCAATAGCTCAGCCCAGTTAGAGTCAGAGAAGAGACAGGGAGGGAATCGGGCTGGTGAATCCGTGTTCCCTTTTACTGTGTTTATCCATCGGTCTATTTGAGTGAGCATGACCATGTCCAGTTAGCATGCAAGAAAAGGGACCCTGTGTGGTTGATTCCCACATCGATATGACCAAAGGGGAGTGCCAGCTGATCTACTCCCCAAGAGAAAACAGGCTGAGTGTCTTAGCCAGAGAAATTCCTTGTAAGAATTCCGAGGACCATATGATTTGTAGATGTGCAAATTGGTGAAGACTAGATACTGAGTACTCCTGGAACTCTGCATTCTGCTTTAATCTGTCCTAAAATTAGATTTCATCAAGTTATATTTAGGCACTACCAGGTCTTGGAAAAAAAGTAACACTCCAAACTATTACATAAATGACAATCCTTAGGTTTTAAGAATGTATATAATTCTAAAGGGGCTTAAGGAAGAGGTGGGGCAATTTGGCAGTGTTGCTCAGTTGGCAGGGCTTGTCCAGCTTGCATGGAGCCCTTGCTTTGTGGCATAAACTGGCCATGGTAGCACATGCCTGCAATCCCAGCACTGAGTGGGACCAGAAGCTGAAGCTTCTCCAGTGAGTTCAAGATCAGCCTAGGATACATGGGACTCCATCACAAAACAAAACAGAACAAAACCCTGAACAAACACAAAAATAAAAGAGGGGTGGAGAAAAGAATTAGAGAATACAGGGGAACGTGAGAGGGAGATGTAATCCAGTTTGCATCTTTACGAGCACTTAATGGTATTTTCTGCTTCTGATTTGTCTTATTTTAAATTTATTCTGGTAATTTCCCTTGTTACTTTAGTGCTACGCATTTTATTTCTTTTATTTATCTTAGTGTGGGCATAATTGCTCTCATTACTGAAGAGCATATTTCAAGTTTATAAAAACAAAACCCAATGCTTTTGCAGACATTCTGAGTACCACCATTTAGATCCGTCACTGCTCTTACATAGCTCTGATGCTCGGATTTTCTAAAGTGCTGGTGTGAGGTACATTTGAGAGAAATTAGATAAGTAAAATAAAACCAAAATCCAATTGGAAGAACAAGTAACAGCTTTTATGGTGGGGTAAAATAACAACAACAAAACCATCCCACATAGCTCCTGCTACACTGGTGATTGCGTTATGGTTTGATGACCCAGATCCTGACATTTTTTTTCACATAAAAATTAGTAATCATTCTTTATCTTAATTGGCTGAAATGGCTAAATCAGAGTGATCCCCTGCTGCCAGCAGATTTAGACCGAAGAGTCCAAATGTGCTATTCATGAAGGGACAATGCCATCCCCAGTGCTGACACTGGGGTTCTCTTGTGCTACCCAAGTGATAGCACTCTTAATGGTTCTGGAGCAAGACAAAGTCAAACCACAGTTTCTGAGAAAACAGCACACTGGACATTGGAAGCCATGTTGATCAACCAGACAATAAAATCTCACAGTCACTAATACAGTCAGCGACTCCAAGCTGAAGGCTGTCTAGAAAATGTCTCATCCCTCCCTACTGGCCTCTTAGAAGTCCCTTGGGACTTGGAACAGCTCCGCAAGCATGAGGACCTGAGCTTGATCCCTGGAATTTATGTAAAAGGTTGGGCATGGTGGTCTGAGCTTGTAACCCCAGTGCTGTGGAGGCAGAGACAGGAGCATCCCTGGGGCTTGCTGGCCATACACTCTGGCTAATCAGCAAGATCCATGACAGTGAAGAAACACTGCCTTAAAACAAGGTGACTGACACTGAGGAATGACACCTGAGGCTGGCCTCTGGCCTAAACATACGTGTGCACCCAACACACACACACACACACACACGGACAGAGATAGAGAGACACAGAGAGACAAAGAGACAGAGAGAGCACACACACATATATTAACTTTTACATAGGAAGTTGCCTAGACATCCTTAAAGCTACCTTAGGGAAGAGCCTGCAAACTCTACCCTCACCTCAGGGTGACATCAGCATCATCGTTCTGAAGTGATTTTTGGGCTGCCATTTTGTTCTGAGTTCATACATCACTGCTGTTCATTGCATTAGCAGCACACCCATGCTGCTATTTGGTGACTTTGAAATGTCCATTATCTATCACGTTCAGTAAGCATAAACCTCAAAGAGGCTTTTTCTTTTCTTTTCTTTTCTTCTTAGAAGTATTGAGAGAGAGAGAGAGAGAGAGAGAGAGAGAGAACCCAATAGTTCAGAATCCAGCAACAGAGATAACACGTTACATTGGAAGAGGATTAAAAACAAAAACAATACACCAGACGTGGTATATCCCAGTCCAAGGGCTGAGTCACCAGATCAAGCCTTTGAAGATGGATTTGACTTACAGGATGTGTGAAAAGTGCGGTGTCTTTACCACCAATGAGGGGCAAAAGCCAGAGGCAGAAGCATCGAGTAACAAAGACAGAATAAAAGGCAGAACAAGGGCTTGAGAATCACCACCTGCCAGGGTGGGTCTGAGAGCCTTAGGGAGTGGGTGGGAATGTGATCTGTGAGTCATGGGCACAGGAAACAGCTTGAGCCTCTTAGAGCCAACACAAGAGAGCTACCATTTCTGCCTCAGGTTTTATGTCTGACCTTGTGGTCTTGACTTCGATGGAGCTGCTCTCAGCTGGGGAAGCAGATGCCAAACAGCCAGTCAGTCTAGCTGCAGGAAGAAGACTGATGCCCCACTGTACAGTCTACGTGATGAAACCCAGGGGCTCACTTCAAATACACAGTAAGTACAAATTTTTAGGAGATACTATTAGCCATGCTATTCGATGACAATTATTTGGAGATATTAGATACCAAAATATTTCATTCTGCATCTTTTTTTCTACTCTGTATTTTTCATACTATTCTTTTAAAGTAGGAATAGAAAGCAAACAGTATATTGATAAGAGAAACAAATGAATTACCCTGATATTTTTGATTGCACCTAGAGTCATTCATTCCACCCATATTTTCAGGTAACAGTGAGGAATGCAGGAAGTTCCCTATCTTTGCCATATTTATGCTGATGGAAAATAAACAAGTAAGAAACAAAATGTCAAAGGATGATGTGTAAAACAAATCTTGGCTTGTTGACTTGGTATTTATTTTCTTCTTTGAGTAAAAACACACCATTGCCATTATCATGTACCTTCTACGAGTATGTAAAGCCCCTACATTACAGTGACTGTTCATCTCAATTCCCAGAACAACGTTGATAGTTGCTACGTATCCGCAAAAGCAGGGCTTCATGACTGACTGCTGTCTTGACACTTGTTTGCCACGCTGTGTTTTGGTGTCTAGTGCCCTGGTTCTTCCTCCAGCCCAGGCTTAGACACTGGGAATTGCCTTCCTCAGCTGGCCTCAGGCCATCGCACCACAAGGAGCTGCCAGCCTCCGGGGGTCACAGCAGTGTCTGAAGCCTGCCTGTCATAACAGGAGTGTTACAGAAGCCATCTGGCTGCTGGGACCTGCGAACAGGGCAAGGACAGATAGACCAGGCCTCAATTTTGTAAACACATTAGTGACATCATGCTGATAGTGATCCTCGAATCCTTGCACCAGCTTTCGCTATGGGGTCTCTAGTTGTAGCAAATATTTTTCAGTTGTCTTTTAGT
>LOEQ01019042.1:0-14507 GCA_001685075.1 Bramus lutescens
TGCTTTGAACACTTGAGGACAGAGGAGATGAAGCCATGGGCCTGCTGGGCCTAGACTTTGAGGAGTTTTGCAGCAATTCATGTTTTCCTCGGAGGAGACAGCTTCCCAGTAAGACACCTGAGGTGTCCTGCTGAATACTGAGAGACACCTGGGAAATAAAGGGAGAAATCCAGGCAGCCTCTGTGTCAAACAGAATGGGGGTTTGGGCGTCTCCTGCCACCAACATACTAAACCAGCCTATACGAAGGAGAAGAGAGGAGCCATCCCTAGAGACAGCTGCTCAAGGAAGAGAGTTATGAGAAGAACAAAATGGTGTTGCTTTGGGGCACGTGGCTTTCCAAGGCTTATATGGCAACTGGAATGATGTTCTTAATGTTCTCTCTCCAGTGGCCTCTGGGCCATTAACGCCCGCTTCTCCAGTCCCATAGCATTACTCCATGAAGCCAGAGTTCCCGACTCTTGGAGCTACTTATATTTCAACAGTGAACAGTGGTCTTCTTCTCTCATAGCCCTTTACAAGTTATCATTTGCAGAATGTGCATCATGCCTTCTCCAGCCTGGCTCCTCGTCATCCTCTCAACATTTGGCTCTTCTGCCACTTGTTTTGCGCGGCCTTACTACTCTCTTTCCCTCAGGACACATCTCTTTTCTTACTTTTATCTCATTGCATTGTAGTTACTGCCTGCTTGTTTGTTCAGCCTCTTTTGCCTTCATCTGACTATGGTTTTTTTTCCTATGTTTCCTGTACCTACGGTCAGGGGATTGGGAGATGGAAGGATTAAAAGACATGCAAGACAAAGTATAATCAGAGCTGACTATATAGGAATCTCAGGGCTTTTGTTTCTTAAAGATCAACTGGGTTGAGGATGTGGGGTATGTTAGATCACTTACTTAGCATGGGCAAGGTCCTGAGCTGAGCCCTCGATGCTACGAAAGAAACAATAAACTCCTCCCCTTCACCAACAGAAGAAAAAGAAAACATTAAGGGAGAGTTCAAATAAACTCAAATATTTGTAAATGTAATTGTTTAAGAATTAGGAGATAAAGTAATAGGCTTAATTATGATATTCCAATACACACTTTGTTTTTGTTGGCCCTCCTCCTCCACTCTGCTCCTCCATGTCGCTCCTCCCCATTCTCCCTCCTCCAACACATTTTGTTCCCATACCACATGTGTCTCATACGTCTTCTCCCAGCCCCAATCCTTTCTTAGGATCCCCCAACAGCCCCTTTTCTAGTTTCACAATCTTCAGCCCCCCAAACATGTACAAGCATATAAAATTAAAATCTAGGATCTGCACGTGAGAGAAATTGAATACTTGTCTTCCTATGTCTGAGATACTTTGATTAATAGACTACTTTCCAGTTTCAATCATTTCACTGTCAGTGTTCTGATTTAATTTTTACTTATGTACAACGGTTTCTTACCTATTTGTCTGTTGATAGAATCTAGGCTTGCTCCATTTCTTAGCTATTGTGGGTGTATACACATGAGTGTTATAGCTGAGTCAGATGGCAATTCTAGTCTTTTCTGTTGTTTTTGAGGTTCGTCTGTTCTGATTTCTGTAGTTATTGTTCTTGTTCACATTTCCACCAGCAGTTAAAAGGGATTTCTCTTTCCCCATATCCTCACAGAACTTGGTAGTTTTCTTGATGTTGGCCACTCTGAAGGTGGTGAGATGGAATATAAAGGCTGTAATACTTTGTGTTTTTCAGATGGCTAGGGGGCTGAACACCTTTTTAAAACTTTTAGTGATTGTGCTGCTGCAGCTGCTTCAGCTGCCTCCTCCTCTTCCTCCTCTTCCTCCTGTGCCTCTTCTACTTCAGCCTCTTCTTTCTTCTTCTGCCTCCTCTTCCTTTTGTTTCTTTGAGAGATCTTAACATATCCCAGGAAGGCCTCAAACACATTATGCTGTCAAGAATGACCTTTAATTTCTGATTCTCCTGAATTTAGGTATGCTAACATATCAAGGGGTTTTTGTTTGTTTGTTTAGCAGTGCTGAGAGTCGAACTTGCTGTATCATGCAAACTCAACAAACGCTCTTCCAAATGAGCTACGTCCTAGCTTTGTATTTCATTTTTAGAGAACACTTCGTTTAGTTCCTTTATTTATTGATTGATTGGATTTTTTTTAGCAGTTCTTTATTATTTTAGGTGTCAGCCCCTGTCTGAAGTATTGCTGTTAAAGATTTGCTCACATTCAGAAGCTTGTCTCTTTATTCTCTTAATAGTTTTCTTTGTTGTATGGAATCACTTTAATTTCATGTAATCCTACCTGTCAATACATGGCTTGGGAACCTAGGGTACAGAGAGTTTCTTAGGTGAGATCATTAATTGTGACTACATGGGTGGAAAATGGTGATAAATAAAAGATATTGGCTTTGAAGGCTTCTTTGAAGGTGTTTGATCTAATCACCATGTAGTATGACACTAATCACAGTAGATAAATAATTAATATGCAGTAGATTGGTAGTAATCTTATGACTGGCCATTCTTCACCATTTGCCTAATAATGTCCACACTAAAGTGGAAGAGATATAGACAAACTTCCAGCTAGTATATTAAATGGATGTTTCTGTTGCTGAGTATGCTCTAGAAAGTGCAACGTATGGAGTGTATATTCTTGTTGGAGAAAGCTAAAACATTATATGACCTACTTAAATTATAACAATCATGTTTAAAACCTTGGTAGCATCATAAATCAAGCCACACATCTACAGAATACTTACACAAGAAAATAGAATTTTAATCTATCATGTGACTGACTGCATACAACATATTATAAAATAGCCTTTTAGATGCTATATTAAGACTTGTAAAATGAGTAAGATGTAGTCTGTCATTGAGAGGCTATTAAGTCAAACTTTTGACACTGGATTTCCAAGAAGATTGGTTAAAAAAATAAAGAAATAGAAAATAAAGGGAAATATGCATAATAATTCATATTTTAATAGCAAAGGGATTATTTTATACTATTTTCTTTAATCCTCAGAGAATCTTACACAGCAAATGTTGCTATTGTGCCTTTTGCTAAATAAGGACTTAAGCCACAGAGGTCAAAGAGGTACCCTTTTTGAATTTAGATACTGTAAAGACATTAGGTAGAAACTAGGTGATATAATTCCAAAACCTAACTTCTGAATTACTATGCAGGGCTACTGTTAGCTGCCCAAAATATTCTCTGTTCTCAAAGAGTGTGTGGAGCACAGACTCACCTAGCTGACTGGTTTTCAGAATCAGACTGGAAACAGTAAACACAAAAGCCATCGCTAGTCAGACTGACTGACAATAGCTTTTCCACCAAGGTACCTGCAATGTGTGCTTCTCAAAAAGAGACCAACACAACAAGCCTGTCCTTGTTTCCTTATCAGAACAAGGCTGAAGACCCACCGTGTTGAGCTATGCTTTTAATTAATAGTCATGTCTTTCAGCCTTGATGTTGTGATTGGATCGAGAAAACAAATTATAATTTTATAGGGCATGCTAACAAACATGATGTGGATCAGGAAAAAGTGCAAGGAATATCTTACCAGATCAGTTCATGAGTCCTTTCTTGACTAAAGAAGCTAGGTATCACCTACATGCTTGAGTGACTTAGTAGAGACATCAAAATAAAGGGAATATAACCCCCCAAACCTAACTGCTGGTATCCTACTAACTCCAGCCTCTGCTCTGCCATTTTGTCTCCATCACATTCTTTACTCTCCAATGGCACAGGATGAATGCATATGGTGGTGACATGTCACACAGAAATCTGTCTTTTCCAACACAAAGGATCCCCTGAGTTGGTTACTGTCATTCTATGCCTTTCATGTTTTTCTCTAGAGTACCCTTGCTCTGTGGGTCCTTTACGTAACTCTTCAAGTTGTCTTGAAAGTCTCTCATTGGCCATTCCTGATCCCCAAGGCCGAGACAAATGTCTACAGGAGAGTGTTCCTATTTCTACTTATGCTGACTGTATTGTATAGCTCATGAGCTCCCAAGTATAAAGGGATGAATGAAACAATTCCCATGCTCTGTTCCTAAAGTCTGATGACTGCTAGACAGAAGAAAATAGATACTCAACAAGGAATGCGGGCATGTCTGAGGGAGCTAGGGTCTGCGTATGGGAAGGGCAAAGCATTAGAAGCCTGCCATGGTGGCGTCTTATCCTCACTAGAAAATTTACCAGAATGAGACAGAAAACATCCTTGTTTTTACTGTTACCCATCTGCCAGTTAGAAATTGAGACTAATAAGCTATTTTCTACTGCATTTCTGAGCAAGCCCAGAAAGGTGCTGTCTTGCAAAAAAAAAATAAAATAAAATAAAAAAGCCAAAATTGGTGCTGGGTGAAATTTTGCACAGTGGGCTCTTGGTTATTCATGTCGTACATAGAATAGCACAGCAGATGCATTCTAGCGGAAGATACATAGTTCCTATAATTTTAGCAGCAGGAATGGAGAGGAGGCTATGATACACATTTTCATTGTCTTTGTGCATTTAAAAGGACATCTCATCCACTTTAAATTCAGACGAACTAGACAATGAAAAATGCATGAGTCTCAGGAAAAATGGTGCTGCTAGGAGCTGAATACCTGTTAGAACAGAGCTTGTACTCATAAATACTGACACATCCATTATCAGCACCACTGTGTTGTGTTAAAGAAACAGAATTTAGGATTGGGAGGGGTATGCTTCTGTTACAAATTAAACATTCTAAACAACAGAATTAAAAATAAAGCATAAAATGTATCCTGTTTTTTTCTTCTAATATAAGAATATATTCTTTTTAAAAGGTGTCGATAATGTCAACACAATGTTATATAATTACATCGCTCTGTAATTTTTACCATGAGAGTGGAATAATTATGCCATCATCTTGAATTAGAGCAAATCAACATTCCTGTGGAGGTATCTTCATTCTGATAATGAGTCTCAGGCAAGCCTCAAGAGATTTGTGTTAGTACAAGCATTCAGAAATGCATATATATAAAGAATATTTAAGTATATGTTTGTGTAAAAACGATGCCACTTAAATGTGGGAGAAACATTTTCTACTATGTTTTTTGGTAAGATTCATGTTGGTAGACCATTGACTCCAAGAAGCTCTGTGATAAGTAGGTTATGACTATATTCAAGATTAGTCGACTTTTATATAAGGTGATTATTAGGCCAAGAACAAATGCAATGCTGAGAGGTTTAACACTCTGACTGGAGTTTCTTCTTTTCAAATCTTAATTCCTGGGCTTGATTCATTCATTGGCTCTTGGCATCATTTTGAATTGGATTTGCCATTAACTAGAAGAAATCAATTAAGGCACCAGAAGGCCTTCCTGTCATNCCCCCCAAACCTAACTGCTGGTATCCTACTAACTCCAGCCTCTGCTCTGCCATTTTGTCTCCATCACATTCTTTACTCTCCAATGGCACAGGATGAATGCATATGGTGGTGACATGTCACACAGAAATCTGTCTTTTCCAACACAAAGGATCCCCTGAGTTGGTTACTGTCATTCTATGCCTTTCATGTTTTTCTCTAGAGTACCCTTGCTCTGTGGGTCCTTTACGTAACTCTTCAAGTTGTCTTGAAAGTCTCTCATTGGCCATTCCTGATCCCCAAGGCCGAGACAAATGTCTACAGGAGAGTGTTCCTATTTCTACTTATGCTGACTGTATTGTATAGCTCATGAGCTCCCAAGTATAAAGGGATGAATGAAACAATTCCCATGCTCTGTTCCTAAAGTCTGATGACTGCTAGACAGAAGAAAATAGATACTCAACAAGGAATGCGGGCATGTCTGAGGGAGCTAGGGTCTGCGTATGGGAAGGGCAAAGCATTAGAAGCCTGCCATGGTGGCGTCTTATCCTCACTAGAAAATTTACCAGAATGAGACAGAAAACATCCTTGTTTTTACTGTTACCCATCTGCCAGTTAGAAATTGAGACTAATAAGCTATTTTCTACTGCATTTCTGAGCAAGCCCAGAAAGGTGCTGTCTTGCAAAAAAAAAATAAAATAAAATAAAAAAGCCAAAATTGGTGCTGGGTGAAATTTTGCACAGTGGGCTCTTGGTTATTCATGTCGTACATAGAATAGCACAGCAGATGCATTCTAGCGGAAGATACATAGTTCCTATAATTTTAGCAGCAGGAATGGAGAGGAGGCTATGATACACATTTTCATTGTCTTTGTGCATTTAAAAGGACATCTCATCCACTTTAAATTCAGACGAACTAGACAATGAAAAATGCATGAGTCTCAGGAAAAATGGTGCTGCTAGGAGCTGAATACCTGTTAGAACAGAGCTTGTACTCATAAATACTGACACATCCATTATCAGCACCACTGTGTTGTGTTAAAGAAACAGAATTTAGGATTGGGAGGGGTATGCTTCTGTTACAAATTAAACATTCTAAACAACAGAATTAAAAATAAAGCATAAAATGTATCCTGTTTTTTTCTTCTAATATAAGAATATATTCTTTTTAAAAGGTGTCGATAATGTCAACACAATGTTATATAATTACATCGCTCTGTAATTTTTACCATGAGAGTGGAATAATTATGCCATCATCTTGAATTAGAGCAAATCAACATTCCTGTGGAGGTATCTTCATTCTGATAATGAGTCTCAGGCAAGCCTCAAGAGATTTGTGTTAGTACAAGCATTCAGAAATGCATATATATAAAGAATATTTAAGTATATGTTTGTGTAAAAACGATGCCACTTAAATGTGGGAGAAACATTTTCTACTATGTTTTTTGGTAAGATTCATGTTGGTAGACCATTGACTCCAAGAAGCTCTGTGATAAGTAGGTTATGACTATATTCAAGATTAGTCGACTTTTATATAAGGTGATTATTAGGCCAAGAACAAATGCAATGCTGAGAGGTTTAACACTCTGACTGGAGTTTCTTCTTTTCAAATCTTAATTCCTGGGCTTGATTCATTCATTGGCTCTTGGCATCATTTTGAATTGGATTTGCCATTAACTAGAAGAAATCAATTAAGGCACCAGAAGGCCTTCCTGTCATTTATCTATGGTGTCCTAAGTATAGGAGATTTTTAAACATTAGCATGACAAGACAAGTCACAGATGCTCATGGATGCTTCATGCATTGTGTCCACTGAAAAGAAGAGAAAGCTCAAGGAGAGAGCTGGAACTTTCTGGCCCTGTCAGCTCCACTTACATGTAAGCACCACAGTTTTTACTATCTCCCACTTTGCATTTGGGGTGATCCATGTAAAATAAGGATATATGACAGACCTGTGTGTATGGTACCTTTTCTACAACTGTCAGATTTCTTTTGGTTTTCACTTATCTGCAAAGTCCATGACCACTCAATCCAGCTTCGGTGGTATCTACAGTGAACATCTCTACACAGACTATACTCAGTGTTATGTGGGTCCAACTCAGTGGCCCTGAGCCTCAGGCTCCTCCTATGTACCTTATGCCTTCTTCCCTGCAGGTGCTCAGCTTGCAGGGAGGGCTGGGCCTCTGTGGCAACCTGTTTGCTATGCACTCGTGAATAAGCAGACAGCAAAAAGGAATTAGTGCATTTGAACAATGCCATATTCTTCCTTCTTCATGCATGCAAGCTACGTGGACTCTCTGGAGATGGCTACATCTTAAGGTTCTCAAAGGTTTATTTTACCCTTTATTGAGTTTCATTACTGTTCTATGCAAATGCACTCTTAATAATCAAGCCATGTGCACACCTCTGTCTGCTTTCTGGGGGAACTTAGGCTAAATTAATAAGCTTTACATTTTCTTCTACTCCATAATCCTTTCTTACTTTTAAAAAGTACCAGTATGTGTATACCAACCATTGACATTTATATCTTTAACGCTAAGATAATCAGGCCACTGAATAAATCCTTTGGTGGTTGCTGGGTTACAATAAATATCTATGACTTTATTATTTGCTAGTTTTGCTGTGATCCATGGAAAAATAGATAAGTCAGTAGATTCATCGAGGCCCACTGGATACAGATTTGGAGGAATGAATCTATTGCTCTATCTCCAGATGTTTAGAGAGGCAAATAAATATGTAAGACAGAGAACTTAAAGTACTTACGGACTCAAGAAAATCTATCAAGTAAATCTCAAGACATGCCAGAAGTTATTAGGATAATTTTAGTGTTTAAAATTAGATGATCCTATTATGAAAGCATTTTTATGGAGATCAAATATTAGAGTCTTTTTACTAATGGTAAAGGCTTGGTTTGGCTCTGGGAAGTTGGCACATCATTGCAAAGAGAGGAATGCCATGCTTGCTTAAAGGCAGAGACAGACACAAAATCTCCTGGCTGGCCAATACAAAGTTATTATAAGAGAAGATGTGTATATAGACAATTAGGTGATAAGGAATTCAAAAGTGGCATAGACAGACTTTTAGTTTGGTGACACAGACAGACTTTTAATTTGGCAGAAATCATTATACATTTCTGAAGAAGAAACATGAAGCAAGCATCAGCTATAATGTTTCCACATTTCTCCACTCATTTTATTTGTTAATGTCCAAATGTCATTTTGCTATGGTTAAAACAGAATCAACAAAAGGCAATATTGAGATATGATAGATGGCTATGTAAGTGAACTATCCTCACTAACGGCATCGACATGATAGTGTACCAGCTCTGGATGACCCATGATGGGGCATCTGTCCTTTACCCAAACACAGCAAATGGTACATGGTGTTTGGATTCTTGTCTCTCAAAATATCTGCATGAATTTAATGCATTTTTCAGTATTTTTTGGCTAATGGAAAAATGTATTTTTAATGTTGTCATCTTAGTTTCTTTTGGATATTGTTTTGTTTGCACATTACAGTTGTCTTTATAATAATAATAATAATAATAAATCTCCCCAATGCTGTTTTAATTATATACTACTATATAAAATACCAATAGAATAATACCAATAAAATCTAATTAAGCAACCATAGTTACATTAAATGGAAAAAAATGTTAAGTAATGGATTGGCATACTTTAAACACCCCCCCAAATTATACAGTTTATCTTTATTTAATAATGGCTTAACAAATTTTTTGAGACAGACTTTCACACTGTAATCTAGGCTCACCTAGAATTCATAATAGGCCAAGCTGGTATCAACCTCAGCTACAGTCTCTCAACTGCTGGGATTAGAGGTGTGTGTTATCATGCATGGGTTATTTATTTGTGGTGTTTTGTTGTTGTTGTTTTAAGTTTTGAATTATTAGCTAATACTGGTAGGAAATATGTCAAGCTAATCTATACATTGAAAGCTAATTCATCAATAATAAAAGAGAAGATTCAGAAGTGTCTTGTTGATAATTAACATTTTAGTTTTAATTAACATTTTAAAATGAAAATATAATTAACACTTTTTAAAAAGATTAGATTTATTTTTCTTCTTTCACTTTATAATGTAGCTCACAGCTCATACAGAAAGTTGGGATTAAGAAAAGAAATGTCAACTGTATATGTTTATTGTTTTTTATTTGTTTATTTGTTTTGAGACAAGATTTCTTTGTGTAATGGTATGACTGTCCTAAAATTCATCCTGGAGACCAGACAGAGCTCAAAGTCACAAAGATCCACCTGCCTCTGTCTCCCAAGTACTTGAATCAAAGCTGTGTGCCACCACACCTGGCTTATTTTTATTGTTTTTATAATTTGACTCAGGGATCATTATTAAGTCAAAATTTCTCCTCATGAAATTCAGTTACTGAAAAAATGCAAGCATTTATCTCACCAGTTAGTCCAAATGGAAAGAGCAGAACTCTTTCTTAAAGCAGAGCGTCTGTTCTTGTGTCAAAGAATCACATATACCTTAAAAGAGTTAACAACCCACAGAAATGACACAATTACTCCCTTTGTGAAAATGTTTAGGATCGACAAATACACAGAGGTAGGAAACAGATAGCTGTTTGCTTAGGGATGGATGAAAATGGAGTTGACAACTTGCAGATAATTAACTATTTTTTAGCAATAAAAATGCTTTAAAATGGATGTGATAATTATTGTACATTTCTGTACACTGTATGCCCCTATACTAAAACTACTGAACTGTACAGCCTATGTGAATAGACTCATATACAGAAGATATGTGTGTGTGTGTGTGTGTGTGTGTGTGTCCTTAAAGAGAAAAAGTGATGGAAGGGAGAGAAATTACCTAAAGGAAAAATTATCTGAGGGGAGAAATGGAAAGACTGGGGAGAGCTAATTAAGAAAGAATAGAAAAATAAATACAGAGGAAGGAGGAGGTAGGAGCATAAAATAACAGTAAGGATGACTGAAAAGTCTTAAGGAGTTATACTATTAACTATCTACATAAAATACTTATAATACATTTAAGTCAGTATATAAATATACATACATAGTTCACATGAAATTATACCATCTGAGCTGTTAATACACCACCTCATACCCTACGAGCAGGCCATCTAACAAAATTCTCAATATCAGGCATGAGAATATGTTGTTGGTCAGGGTTGTAAAAGAGACACTCAAAATAGTATAGGCTGTAGTAGGAGGCCACTTGTTTGTACCTGGATGGTCAGCCCTAAAATAATCACACAGAAACTGTATTATTTGCAATACTGCTTTGCCAATAGCTTAAACGTATTTCTGGGTAACTTATATCTTATATCAACCTATCTCCATTAATCTATGTATTGCCACGAGGCTGTGGCTTACCAGGTAAAGTTCGTTTCTGTCTCTGGTGGGGCTACATGGCTTCTCTCTGATTCCACCTCCTTTCTCCCAGCTTTCAGTTTAGTTTTCCCCACCTAGCTCCACTCTACCCTGTCAGGCCAAGCCAGTTTCTTTACATATTAACCAATAAAAGTAACACATAGACAGAAGGACTTCCCACACCAATAAGCTATTGCTATTGCTCTTGATTGCTTTGCACCCCACCTCCAGAGGTGAAAAGTAAGTTCCTATTGCTGAAAACACATGTACTTTAGACACAGAGTCAAGAGACAGCCCTCATCCCCAGTAGGATCTGACCTGAAAAGTTCCTCCGTGAGGACTAGCTCTCATGGTACAAGAAAGTGTTAAATAAACTTCTACAGAGGGAAACAACCAATAGTCCTACCAGCTGTCACACCTAAAATCCACAACAACGACCGACATGGCAAAATAAGCCAAGGTTGCAATAGTGACACACATATCTTTTTTTTTAACCAACAGTTCTCTAGTTGAAGTTCAGACCCACTGCACAAGAGGGAAGCCATACCTGGTACTGGGAATCTAGCCCACTACACATGGTTATTAATGTCATGGAACTTGGAGGAGAACCTACAATCAATCACCTTACCCAGAATAATGCCTAACTATATTTTAAATATTTGTCCTCATATCCATAGATAAGTGTAATACCTCACCCCTCACCAAGGAAATTTCTCTTTGCAACAGGATGGAGATCACTTCTGAAAATCACAACTGATCAAAATGCAGGGTTATGAACCCAGTCCCAGCTGATAATATCTACAACACAACTCCTGCCCCTAAGACTCAGGAATCATTCTGAAAGAAGGGGCAGAAAGATTATGAAAGGCAAAGAAATAAGAAGTTTGTTGTGAGAGTATGTTTCCTAGAAATGGCAGAAGTGCTACACCCATGAAGTCTCACTAGCATGGCTGCCTAAGTATGACCTGAACAAAGACAACACCAAGAGTCATGTCAGTGTGGGTGTGGGAAAGCTCTGGAGGCATTAACCCTAGAAAAAGAACTATATGAAACTAAGAAATGCTGAAAATATAGTAAAAGTCTTCCCCAGGGAAGAGCACACCAATTTGTTAGTTAATACCAGTTGGTTTTCCAATATCAAATGGTCAGGCCTGAAAGTATATACTTATAAGTAACATTATATGGACTGAACAGATTGTATTTATATAATTAGGAATATATGTATGTATACACACATTGAGAACACAGACATGAATGGCGTGTGTATGAGTGTAACAATTGAAAAAATAAGTAATGAATTTGGAATAGTACAAAGTGCTGGGGTTCATGAAAGGCTTGGGATAGAGAAAAGGGAAAAGGAAGGGGGAAAGCTGTAATAATGGAAAGAAAGAACTCGAAAAGGAAAAGAACACAATAATTAAGAAAGGACTAACAGGAGGGAAGTGAAGAGAGCAACCTCGCAGACTAAATAGTGATGTGGTGGTCAATTTGCATCTCAAAATTGGCCCACCTTAGTTAATTTTTCCTGCTGTTCCCCACAAAAGAAATGGTACTTTCTTTTCACATATAAGGTGATGATAACAGTTTCTTCTTAGGCTTTAGCAGAGCATCTGATATTCCCTTAGAACTGTACATTACCACTTTGGAGACAACTGACTCAGAAAATAAATTTTATTTGCTCTCTTGGGAGGTATGACATGGTCTTCTAAAGACTTGTATGGTGCAGTAAAATGAGAAAATGCTTTGAAACTGAACAAATCTGGATTTAGAGATTGAGCATGTCTCTAAGACTTATTTCACTCATCTATAAAATGCTGATAGTAACGTCTATTTCCAAAGGTCATCATGGAGACTTAGCAAGGTAGTTCATATGAACTTGCCTCCTGTTAATATTTGGCTTTTGGGGAATAGCCAGTCTTATATAAGTACTAGTCCATTGATTACTATCTATA
Source organism: Bramus lutescens (assembly GCA_001685075.1). Lineage (NCBI taxonomy): Eukaryota > Metazoa > Chordata > Mammalia > Rodentia > Cricetidae > Bramus > Bramus lutescens. The sequence goes on from LOEQ01019042.1 coordinate 12,617, forward strand.
TGATTGTTCTGGTACTTTCAGAACATTGCTAACAAATTAATAAATGTTTTCTCTAATTAAGAAAGCCTTTGGCATTATTGTCTTTCAGAAAGTCAGAAATGGTAGCTGGACTGGGGGGTGGGGATATGGACTACTTAATAGGTTCCCAACAGGAACTTCTGCTAGTTCCCACACTTGCTAACATCTTCTTGGAGAGGCAGTGTAACCTTTTAGGATGGCTGCGTTACAGTTTACTTTATACATTTTAAATGATTTTGACATTTTTCATTTCAAACTGCTTTTAGCTTTGCATTTTGAATTGCGTTAGTGAACCCTGGGGCCAAAAGGCAAACATTTAACTTTGAAATCCATTGAATGAACAAAAACAGACTGCCTCACTGTGTCCTAACATAAAAACCAATGTCAGATTTCACCATTTTATTCTATTTGTAACACATTCTTACCCCTGACGCATGAGGAAATTGTATTCGTCTGAGTGCCAAACTTCTCCACACACAATGTCAGCCCTCTTGAAAAGTGTGTAATCAACGTAGATCATAGCTTGCGGCTATGCAGGGACCGTGGCTAATTAGAGGAGTCTTTCCTCACTTTGGAAGACAAAACACCTGACTTTTGCTCCCAACAAAAGGACAGAGGAAAGTAAACATTTTTTTCTTCTTTTTTGCCTCAAAAGATGATTGTAATGCCCTGCTTTAATGATAAGACAATAAAGGAGCAACTTTTATTTAAACTTCTATTGACAGAGTACCTTAAAAAACACCTCACAATTATGTCAAATTTATTTTTTATAGCATGAACTAAGAAAAATATGTTGTAGAGGAAAATATCTCCTATAGAAATTAAAAATTGGGTATTTATTATGATTATTATAATTACTGGGAAGAAACTGATGTATTGAAATTTCTACAGCAGGGATAAATCTAATAAAATCAGGGAATTGGATTATTTTTATCCCAGGTTCAAGTTGTGGAGATGAAAGACAGATTGAAGTGATGATCCAAAGTGTGAGACCCCAAAGGCTCTCGGTGCCTCAACAACTGAAGAGAACACAAGGTAAGACCAACGGAAGCCACTCTGAAGGAGGATGCTGTAGAGGACATGTAAAGACTAGAGCTGGAGGAAGCTGACGAGAGCACACAAAGACCTGGAATTAAATAGATGGCTACTAAAATACAACTTGGGGCTCTTCATGTGATACACAATGTTCAGCCTTTTAGAAAGCTATCAAGACTACGATTGAAAAAAAAATCAGGTGAAACAAAAGAAATAGTGGTGCCACAAACCAAGGATGTAGCAGTGACAACTATTGGGATGACCTTTTCCCCTGAGACTATGTCCCATGGAATATTCGTATAGGAGGAGCCACTGCTAAGGTTACAACTGAAGACCAGGGTTAGAACCTCACCTACTGGAAACCACTGACTTTTCAACGAGTGAGGGCTCCGGGGTGTGTGTGTGTGTGTGTGTGTTAATATATATATATATATTAATATATATCATTTTCCTACTAGAAGTCATTGAAAAATTACCTAATAACATAATGAGAAGTACTCTGACATACTCAGAATCACCAAATCCTATCTCCAGAATGGAAAAAGACAAGACATTGTCGCTTCCTAACCAATCCTGTGTCCAGAATGGAAAAAGACAAGCCATTGTTGCCTCCTAACCAACCTTTCTTCAGTCTGTTAGACTTTTACAGAGATCTTTTAGGGGAGGCAATCACTACAGTTTTTTTTTTGACTGAAATAACTTATAAACTGCCTTGAAATGGATAAAATGTTTATTTTTTCTACATGGGAAGTAGAAAAAGACAAGATCTCCTGAATAAATTGGTACCTTGGGGGAGGGTTGAAGGGGGGAGGGGAGAGGCAGGGAGGGGAACAGAGAA
>LOEQ01019050.1:0-11317 GCA_001685075.1 Bramus lutescens
ATCAAGAGGATGAAGGCTCACACACAGGCATAGGGAGACATCGACAAGGAGAACCTCTCCAATTTCCACTATTCTTTGAAGGGTTAGGAACAGGGTGGGTTTCCCTGTGGAGCACACAGCATACTCCTTAGAGTGGCCTACTGGTCTTTCTTCAGGGACCAGAGTGATGTGGGATTCTCCTCTGTATGCTGTGAATATGTTTGATTGCCATTGGTTAATAAAGAAGCTGCTTTGGCCTATGGCAGGGCAGAATTGAACTAGGTGGGAAGACTAAATTGAATGCAGGGAGAAAGAAACTGGAGTCTGGCAGACGTCATGTAGCTGTTGAAAGAGAAAGATGCCAGAACCTTACTGGTAAGCCACAGCCTCGTGGCAATACATAGATGAATAGAAATGGGTTAATTTAAATATAAGAGCTAGCAAGGAATACGCCTGAGCCATGGGCCAAACAGTGTTGTAATTAATACAGTTTTTGTGTGACTTTTTTCAGGTCTGGGTGTCTTGGAAACAAAAGTGCAGTCTCTGTCTACACTAGAGGCCTTGAGAGTCCCTGAAGGAGAAGAGGTATGGTGGGGGGGGGTGCCACAAGAAGTAAACTGTGTTTATGGATCTAATAACCTCAAAACAATGTCCTTGGAGAAGCTGAGATGGTAGCTAGACTAGGAAGGAGGAGAGATAGAGAGATATCTGCCTTTTTATTATTATTACCCACATTTTCCCTTTATTTTACATACCAACCACAGTTTCCCTTCCCTCCTCTCCTCCTGGTCCCTCCTCCCATCTACCCCTTCCCCATCCACCCACTCCTCTTCCATCTCCACTCAGGAAGGGGAAAGCTTCCCATAACTACCCTTTATATACCCACCAACCTTCACCGAGACAGCGCAGGCCTGATCTCATGCCCAAGCAGGTGGTCAGGACCAGGCTGGGGTTGAGACAGTCAGATTTCAGAGGGAAAGAGAACACCACAAAAGGCTTCATCAAGAAGCTAGACTGTGGGCTGAGTGTGGTGGCATGCTCTTATACCCCCAATGTTGGGTCCCAGCGTTGAAGAGGTGGAGACCTAATAGATCTTTGAGGCTCTACCACAAAGTGGCCTAGTCTAACTGAGAGTTCCAGGTTAGTGAGAAATCCTATTTAAAAAAAGGAAGGTAAGAAGCATATGAGGAATGGCAGACAGCAGAGGCTATCCTCTGGTCTACACACGCACACGCACACACACACACATGTGCATATGCACCTGCACACACCAAGTGCACCTGCATACACACATGAGAGAGACATTAACAAGAAGACGAGTGTAATTCTTTAAAAGTCCGGCATGAACCAGGCGTGGTGGCTCACATCTGTATCCCCAACCCAGGGAGGGAGGACCAATGAGCACCTGAGGTCAGTCTGGGCTACACAGGAAGATCCAGGCTTTCAGAGGGAGACCCCATCTCAGTTAGATATCTGTGGAGAAAGGCAGGAAGTCCAGCAAACCCACAGTCACTTGGAGAGCAACTCCTCCTGAGGCACTTACCTGGGTTATCCCCAGTGAAGGCCACCACTTTGCAAGCCGGAGGGAATCCATAGCGCTGGACATAGTAGGAAGAAACGGCTCCCTAGGGAGAAAGAGTACCTGTGTTCTCTGATGTAACCACAGCCTGCTCAGCACAGCCATGCTCACCACAACCCAGGAGACCCCTGGCTCCAGGTCACTGGAGCTGAAGAATCTTCCACACCTCTGGCCATGAGGATGCTGTGGGTATCTGTGGCAGAGCCTGGAGCACCATCATCCTTCCCAGCCACACCCAGCAGAAGAAGCCCAGAACAGGTTTGGAACCACAGGCCTGAGGTCACCTCGAGGATCATACGAGTCTGAGATTGAGGGTAGTTAGAACATTGCAATCTCTAACTTGTACCTACTTTGTGAACACCAAATTCTGGATACAATGTTGAAGAAAAGAAAGTAACAGAGCACTGGTAAGCAAGCTCACAGACACAGAAATGCCTTGCTTGCTTGTTTATTATGCCAGCAACCAGGCTAGAATAATCAGATAGGCAAGTACATAGAACAATGTTCTAAAAAAAACTAACCTCAGAGTTACCCTGGGCTACAAAGCAAGTTCAAGGTAAGCCTGAACTAGATAGCACACTCAAGGCCAACCTGGACCACATGAGATTGTCTCAAGAAAAAGGGGGTAGATTAGGGGTGTAGTTCATTTGTCAGAATGTTCAACTAGCCTGCATAAAACACTGGATTTAAACCCCAACACCCTAAAACCAGACATGGCAAGGGGCCTAGAGAAATGGTTCAGCAGTTAAAAGCACTTAGTGCTACAGCAGAGGACCTGGGTTCAGTTCCCAGCACCACATGGTGACACACAACCACTCATAACACCAGTTCCAGGGAATCTTCTAACTCTGTGGGCACTGCATGCACACGTTGAACACACATATATGTAGGAAAACGCTCTCACACGCAAAAATAAATAAATCTTTTAAAAAAATTTTAAACCAGACATGGTGCTATACATGTAATCTTAGCACTTAAGAGAAGTTTAAGGCCAGCTTGGGCTACACAGCAAGTTCTGAGCCAGCCTGGGATCCCAGAGGTCCTGTCTCAAAAATGAATTATAATAATAATAATAATGATAATAATAAAACTAAAAAAAATTAACCAAAAAAATTGGCAGTTTATGGTAGGGAACTCCTTTAAAACAAGAGCAGAGATCATCTCTTCCCAAAGAGATAAATATTATATAGAAAGAAGTTAGAAAAGGCAGGGCATGGTACTTAATGCCTGTAATCCCAATACCTCAGAAGCTGAGACAGGAGGATGGTCATAAATTCAAGACCAGTCTGGACTACATAGCATTAAGTCAGCATGGGCTACAAAATAAGATTGCCTCAAAGAAACAATATTTTGTTTTGTTTTGTTTTGTTTTGTTTTGTTGAGACAGGGTTTCTCTGTGTAGCCCTTGCTGTCCTGGACCAGGCTGGCTTCAAACTCACAGAGATCTGCCTGCCTCTGCCTCCCAAGTGCTGGGATTAAAGGTGTGCGCCATCACCACCTGGCAAGAAACACGTTTTTAAAGTATTTTTCCCCGGTGTAGGGGAAGACAACTTGGTTCCAGCCGGCCATGTTTGTTTCCATCAGAACAAGCCATCCCCTGGGAAAAGAAATATCTTGACCTGGGTTGCCTCAGAAGCCAGGGAGTTGATGGGGCCTGTAAGCAGGTTACCTTGGAGGAGTGACCTAGAAGACTAGAGAAAACAAGAGTCCACTGTCCCACTGGGCACCCCAAAGGCCAAAGAGGCTGAAGCCACAAAAGAATCTCTGGAAGCTGGGATTGGTCCTGAGGACTGTCTTTCTGGGGACAAGCCGGAGGCAGTCACTCACCCACAGGTTCCCATGCCTCTTTGATGATGGCTGCCTTATACACTCATAGGACACATGAGTCAGGGATGTCCAATACAGAAAGTATGACTCCAGCAGGGGTGATGCCTGCATGAAGCCACCGTGACTTTTGATGCACGGTTTGTTAGTAAAAAATGCATTCTTCAGAACTGGCTCTTTCCGATTCCTCCAGCACTCGCCTCTGAAGAAGACTACCTTAGATGAATTCTTGGCGTAGGTGGGCAAAGCCTTAGGCAAAGCTTTAGACAAAGACTTGGTCTCCATTTCACATAAAACAAAAGGCCACGATCGCAGTAACATTCCAGGGGCTCAGTGTACAGATAAAAAAACACACACACACACACAAATAAAAGCAAATTTGCACACTTCAATAATCAGGCCACATCCACTTACTTGGGGCTTGACCCCTAATGACCCATGATATCTCATATACAACTGAAGCCTAACTTTTTTCTTGTTTGTTTTTGGAGACAGGGTCTCCCTGTGTGGCTCTGGCTGTCCTGGCACTTGCTATGTAGACCAGGCTGGTCTGGATCCACCTGCTTCTACCCTTCGGTGCTAGGATCAAAGGCCTAGGCCACCACCCCATGCTTGAATCCTACTTTTTTTGTTTGTTTTTTTTTTTTTGAGACAGGTTTCTTTGTGTAACCCTGGCTGTCTTGGAACTAGCTCTTGTAGACCAGGTTGGCCTTGGATCCACCTATCTCTGCTTGGGATTAAGGCCCAGCCGAAGCCTAATTATTAATGAACATGGCATGTTACAAATGCCCCAGTCTCAAATAAAACAATGTATGCTGTAACATTCGTTACTCAGCAAGGTAACTTGGTATCCGCTTGTCCACCCTGATGGAGACCCCACACAATGGGACAAGAGCTAAGATCGTTTAACTCCCGCTGGCTGCAGTCTGTGAACTCCCACGGTGATCCTCTCAGGACACTAGGCCTCTGTGTTTTAATTAATTCTCCCTTGGTTTATGCCTTGGTAATTTTTTTTTTTTTATGTCCGCACCACTGTCTGGCCTTCTATGCTGTTTCAAACAGAAGTTGTCAGTTATCTTTGCCTTTCTGTCTTTTTGGCTTGCGGCATCCACCACGCCTTTGCGTCTTGCACTATAGGCTTCTCTGGGTAGGACTTCTCTCCCTTCAGCTCTGTGTACTGGCTTCACAGAATACCTTAGGGAACAGTGGTTTGGTATTCTGCCCATGATAACATGTCAGTGAGAATCTTACAGGAAAAGAGTGGCTATGCCTGAGTGTGGCAACAGCCCATCTTCCCGGTGGCCATGACCATGACCTGAGGCTCATCCTCCCTTCACAATCAGTCATCTGTCCTGTATGGGATTCTTTTTTATTGTTCTGGCTTCATATGTGTGTCACGTGCACCAAAAGACACCTGAACCCTCTTTACTCCCATGTCTCCTCTGTATAGTCAAGAACAGGGCTGGCCAACCAGATCACACTTGGATGTTCAATCCATATCCATTCCAAACGGGTGCCACTATACTCACGGTCAAGTGCCCTTAACTTACTAGTGTGTCCAACCACCATCCAAATACACTACATCTCATCTCACTTGCACAGGAGCCTTGTAAGAGAGACAGTATTATTCCCAGATGAGGAAGCGGGAACACTGATTAAACAGAGGCAGGCTGGGCTAGGTATGGTGGCACACACCTTCAACCTCAGCAATGGGGGGCGGAGGCAGGTGGATCTCTGCGCATTCTAGGCCAGGCTGGTCTACATAACAAATTCCAGGCCATCAAGGCCTATAGAGAGGCCCTGCCTCAAAACAAAACAAATCAAAGCAAAACCAACAATGAACCATAAGCAGGCAGGCCTGAGCAAAGCCAGGGTTTAATCTCGGTCAGTGTGATGCCAGGGCCTGTGGTCTATCAGGTCCTTAGAGCTTATGTTTTCCAGAGACTGCCCACTGCCCTCTTCCGTGACACTGCCCAGAACCTCAGCACTGTGCATTTTTACCCTCAGGTGTGCAAACACCCAGAAATCCTTCTGAGAGTTTGGAAATCTAGCTCTGCTGTGGACAGGACCCTAATCCAGATAGTCAGATAGTCTGACTAATGTCAAATGTTGAGTTTAGGTTTAAGCGAAAGTGTGTGTGTGTGTGTGTGTGTGTGTGTGTGTGCATGAATATGCACGCACACCCGCCTAGGCTCCACCAGAGTGCCAGTACCCCACAGGCACCATCACTGAAAAGAGGACTTACCACCACTGAGTATGAAGGGACTGGTGAGCCGAGCTTCTCCTCCAAATGGGGGGCACAGGCACCAAGGCAAGCTTGGGACCAGACCTTTTCCTGGATCTGCAACAAATTCATTCCAGAACCTAAGCAAGGAAGGAAGAAAGAAAGAAACAAAAATAAAAATATCTGGAGAGCTGGAGCGGTGTGGGGGTGGTGCATGCCTTTAATCCCAGCACTTGGGAGGCAGAGGCAGGTGGATTTCTGTGAGTTCGAGGCCAGCCTGGTCTACAAGAGCGAGTTCCAGCATGGGCTCCAAAGCTACACAGAGAAATCCTGTCTCAAAAAAAAAATAAAACAAAACAAAACAAAACAAAAAACAAAACACATCTGGAGGCTGGGGCATTGATGGAGGTCATGAAATTGGCAGAGAAAGCTAGTTCTCTAGTGTAAATGTATGGCCGGGTCTCTTTCTTTGTTTTTGCTTTTTAAGATTTATTTACTTGTGTTTTATGTGTATGAATGTTTGCCTGCATGTATGTCTGTGCAAACACATTCGCAGTGCCAGTGGAAAGCAGAAAAAATGTCATATGCTCCTGAAACTGAAGTCACAGATGGTTATAAACTGCCACGAGTGCTGGGAACTGAGCCCAGGGCCTCTACAGGAGCTCTGAGCCATCTCTCCAGCCCTGTGGCTGGACCAATTTCATCACAGAAGGAAGGCAACACACTTTGACCCACTTGAACCCAAAGCCAGGAGGCAGCAGGGCCTATGTAATTATACCATGTCTCCACCTCCTCCAAATACTCTCCACAGACACTTATCACATGGAAGCCTGAAAATCTGCTGTTCTGAGGCCTGCCAGGAACAGGGCCTGACCAACAACATGTTAACCAGAAATAGTTCCCTATGTCCTGTGGGTTCCAAGGCATCCAGGGGCAGTCCTGACAGAGGGGCAGCCCTCTGAGAGTTCCCAATCTCATGTTTTTTTTCCAGGAAAAGACATTTAAGATAGGATCCTTATGATGGTATTTTTATACTTTTTTTTTTGAGACAGAGTTTCTCTGTGTAACAGCCCTGGCTGCCTGATTGTCCTGGAACTCACTCTGTAGACCAGCTGGCCTTGAACGCAGAGATCCACCTGCCTCCGCCTCCCAAGTGCTGGGATTAAAGGTGTGCACCATCACTGCCTGGCCATATTTTTATACTTTTAAATTTTTATTTATTTATTTAATGTGCACTGGTGTTTTGCCTGTATATACATAGTGTGAGGGCATTGCATCCCCTGGAACTGGATGCAGACGGTTGTGACCTGCCATGTGGGTGCTGGGAATTGAACTCAGGACTTCTGGAAGATCAGCCAGTACTCTTAACCACTGAGCCATCTCTCCCAAGATTTATTACTTTTGATAATGTGTTTATGTGTCTGTCTGTAGTTATGTGCACACGGCAGTAATCACCCACAGAGCCCAGAAGAAGCTGTTGGATCCCTTAGAGCTGGAGGTCCAAATAGTTGTGAGCCACCAGACATGGGTGCTGGGAACTGACTGAACCCGGGTCCTCTGAAAGACCAGTACATGCTCTTAACCACCGAGCCATCTCTCTAGAAGAGACCTGAGCCACACACTTGCTGTTCCCACATGCCATGATGCAAGAAGGCCTCATAGGCTACCAAACAGGTTCAAATGCCTGAAATCAAAAAAATATTTTTTTTCTTTTTCTTCTTAAGAGAGGGTCTCATATCCCAAGCTGACCCTGAACTTACTATGTAGCCAAGCATGACCTGGAACTTTGGATCATCCTCCCTCCAACCCCCAAGGGAAGAGATAACAGCACACACCAATACACCCAGTTTTACATGCTGCCAGGAATTTCCCAGGGCTTCATGCATTCTAGGTAGGCAAGTACTCTGCCAACTGAACCGTCACTAGGCCCTAAATAACCTCCACTCTTTATATATTACCTGGCCTCAGGTATGTTTATTACACCAACAGAAAATGTGCTAAAATCTTCCAGCGACTTCCTCCCCCTTCTCCTCCCTGCTGGTGTCAGTCACTTTTAGTTTATCAGTTTTGATACTAAAAGCTCACAGTTCTGAGCAGGACGAGGCAGCATACATTTATAGTCAAAGCCTCTCAGGAGGCAGGAGGATTGCTATGGGTTTGAAGCCAGTCTGGGCTACATAGGTAGTTCAAGGCTAACCCGAGGCACACGGCAAAATCCTGTTTCATAAAAACTAAAACCAGAGGCTAGAGAGACGGCGCAGGGATTAAGAGCTTGCGCTGATTAAGAGCTTGCGCTACTCCTGTAGAGGACCCAACTTTGGTTTCCAGGACCCACATCAGGAGCCTTACAGCTTCCTACAGTGCCAACTCCAGAGGGGTCCGATGCCACCAGCCTCCATGGGCACCTGCACACAGGTACACACACACAGACACATATGCACAATTAAATAAAATAAATCCATTTTTTAAAACCCTAAAATCAAAACAAAGCCAACTCCCAAATGCTGAGCATGGTAGCACACACCTATCCCCCCAGAAATTAAGAAGGCAGAAGCAAGAAGGTCAGGAGTTCAGGTAATCGGCAGCTTTGCTGTAAGCTTAAAGCCAGCCTGGGCTACAAGAGCCGGCATTTCACAGAAAACAATTAGGCTAAATAGTAAATACACACAGCACCCATAAATTTGCCGAATGTGAGCAAAACAATAAGTAGCTTGTGGGAGTCAGATCCCAAGATGGTCCCTGATGATCCCTGCCTCAGGTACCCACACCTTGTGAGGTGTCCCCAACCCTGTCCCAGATTGGTCCCCATGATCAGAAGGATGAAACTGAAGGGGTGACTGACTCTGTCACTTCCAAGATCAGCAAGAGACAACTTCAGCTTCCGCTTGGCCCCCTCTCTCACTGCCCCCTCCCTCCCTCCCTGCAGGTCCCTTCTCTCTTTGCCCCCTCCCTTCCTGCAATGTCATCAACAACCTTACAGAGGGACTTTAGAAGCCTCCTGCCAAAGGCCTTGTACAAGATTCTGAAGCAGATCCTGCAGCTCCAGTAAAGCCTTCAGAAGTCTGCAGCCCTGGCTGCCAATTTGCCTACCCTGGGAGCAATCTTGAACTAGGACCAACCAGTCCAGCTACTGCTACATTCCAGACTAAGGGACCCTCAGGTAACAAGGGAGAACTTAAACATTTGCCATCTTAAGCCAATAAGTGATGGGGACACTTGTTATACACCAGAAGATAACTAATAGTCCTTCCTTCTTGGGAATGATAACACAGCTGCCTGACTGGCACCCACCCAGGCTGGATGAGGCGCATGCAGTGCCCATGGCCACCCTGCATGTGAACAAGCATCTCTGTATGTACTGAAGCTTACCATCACTGTAGTCGATGGGTGAGTACCCACCCAGGAACAGGGAAGCAGCGAAGTTACTGACCAAGGAAATCCTCTGGAAGAGAAGGGAGCAGGGTGAGAAAGGACTCCCTTTCACACACCCTAAGCTACAGTACACTTTCTGTGCACACGTGCACATACATACAGAGAGAGAGAGAGAGAGAGAGAGAGAGAGAGAGAGAGAGNTGTGCACACGGCAGTAATCACCCACAGAGCCCAGAAGAAGCTGTTGGATCCCTTGGAGCTGGAGGTCCAAATAGTTGTGAGCCCCCAGACATGGGTGCTAGGAACTGACTGAACTCGGGTCCTCTGAAAGACCAGTACATGCTCTTAACCACTGAGCCATCTCTCTAGAAGAGACCTGAGCCACACACTTGCTGTTCCCACATGCCATGATGCAAGAAGGCCTCATAGGCTACCAAACAGGTTCAAATGCCTGAAATCAAAAAAATATTTTTTTTCTTTTTCTTCTTAAGAGAGGGTCTCATATCCCAAGCTGACCCTGAACTTACTATGTAGCCAAGCATGACCTGGAACTTTGGATCATCCTCCCTCCAACCCCCAAGGGAAGAGATAACAGCACACACCAATACACCCAGTTTTACATGCTGCCAGGAATTTCCCAGGGCTTCATGCATTCTAGGTAGGCAAGTACTCTGCCAACTGAACCGTCACTAGGCCCTAAATAACCTCCACTCTTTATATATTACCTGGCCTCAGGTATGTTTATTACACCAACAGAAAATGTGCTAAAATCTTCCAGCGACTTCCTCCCCCTTCTCCTCCCTGCTGGTGTCAGTCACTTTTAGTTTATCAGTTTTGATACTAAAAGCTCACAGTTCTGAGCAGGACGAGGCAGCATACATTTATAGTCAAAGCCTCTCAGGAGGCAGGAGGATTGCTATGGGTTTGAAGCCAGTCTGGGCTACATAGGTAGTTCAAGGCTAACCCGAGGCACACGGCAAAATCCTGTTTCATAAAAACTAAAACCAGAGGCTAGAGAGACGGCGCAGGGATTAAGAGCTTGCGCTGATTAAGAGCTTGCGCTACTCCTGTAGAGGACCCAACTTTGGTTTCCAGGACCCACATCAGGAGCCTTACAGCTTCCTACAGTGCCAACTCCAGAGGGGTCCGATGCCACCAGCCTCCATGGGCACCTGCACACAGGTACACACACACAGACACATATGCACAATTAAATAAAATAAATCCATTTTTTAAAACCCTAAAATCAAAACAAAGCCAACTCCCAAATGCTGAGCATGGTAGCACACACCTATCCCCCCAGAAATTAAGAAGGCAGAAGCAAGAAGGTCAGGAGTTCAGGTAATCGGCAGCTTTGCTGTAAGCTTAAAGCCAGCCTGGGCTACAAGAGCCGGCATTTCACAGAAAACAATTAGGCTAAATAGTAAATACACACAGCACCCATAAATTTGCCGAATGTGAGCAAAACAATAAGTAGCTTGTGGGAGTCAGATCCCAAGATGGTCCCTGATGATCCCTGCCTCAGGTACCCACACCTTGTGAGGTGTCCCCAACCCTGTCCCAGATTGGTCCCCATGATCAGAAGGATGAAACTGAAGGGGTGACTGACTCTGTCACTTCCAAGATCAGCAAGAGACAACTTCAGCTTCCGCTTGGCCCCCTCTCTCACTGCCCCCTCCCTCCCTCCCTGCAGGTCCCTTCTCTCTTTGCCCCCTCCCTTCCTGCAATGTCATCAACAACCTTACAGAGGGACTTTAGAAGCCTCCTGCCAAAGGCCTTGTACAAGATTCTGAAGCAGATCCTGCAGCTCCAGTAAAGCCTTCAGAAGTCTGCAGCCCTGGCTGCCAATTTGCCTACCCTGGGAGCAATCTTGAACTAGGACCAACCAGTCCAGCTACTGCTACATTCCAGACTAAGGGACCCTCAGGTAACAAGGGAGAACTTAAACATTTGCCATCTTAAGCCAATAAGTGATGGGGACACTTGTTATACACCAGAAGATAACTAATAGTCCTTCCTTCTTGGGAATGATAACACAGCTGCCTGACTGGCACCCACCCAGGCTGGATGAGGCGCATGCAGTGCCCATGGCCACCCTGCATGTGAACAAGCATCTCTGTATGTACTGAAGCTTACCATCACTGTAGTCGATGGGTGAGTACCCACCCAGGAACAGGGAAGCAGCGAAGTTACTGACCAAGGAAATCCTCTGGAAGAGAAGGGAGCAGGGTGAGAAAGGACTCCCTTTCACACACCCTAAGCTACAGTACACTTTCTGTGCACACGTGCACATACATACAGAGAGAGAGAGAGAGAGAGAGAGAGAGAGAGAGAGAGAG
>LOEQ01019064.1:0-13023 GCA_001685075.1 Bramus lutescens
GGAGACCAAGCATTTAAATGGGGTTTGTAACAAGCATGTTACAAACTGCTTAATGGCTCCACATAGACCCGATGCACACTTGTAACTAAGCGGCAGCAGAGGGGGGGTTATATAGCTCAGAGACAGTGAATGGACCTCCTCAGCCATGTTGGACAGGGCAGAGCAAGCAGGTAGTTCCTTATTTGTCCTAGCATTGTCGCACCTTAAGTTTTTAAGAAGCGTTTAGCATTTTAAGAAGCACTCCTGGACAGTAAAGAATTACAGATACACAATAGGACAGATTCACACATAAAAGATGTCTAAATGAGTTACAGTGTTGGATAAATGTACATAGCCTTGGGAGAAAGAATATAGACAGTTATAAAAAAGAAAAAAGGTAAAGTCTTTAAAGAGACAGTAAAAACAAATTAGCCACAAAATATGGAATATATACAGAGTCTGGATTATGAATATTATTGTGTTTTCTTTGAATTTTTTGACTATGAAGGACCTAAGTACAGAAAGACATTTCATTGTATGGGCTGCAAAGCTAAACCAGCATATGTGTCTAAAGGTATCATGACTTCCAAATTTGGGTCTAAGGATATGTTGTTGCTTGGGAAAAGAGGTTCTTCTTTTCTTTCCACAGAGGATGAGAACCTGTGGATTCATTCTAGGCTAATGTGGTTTAATGGACCAAGATCCTCCCAAAAAATTGCCTTGCACACCCCTCAAAAAATTACTTCACCTAATAAATAGCAGGAAGAAGTTTGGAGAAGAACTACACCCATATTTCCAAATATTGTTTTTAAATGTTTCTTTACATTTAAAGGAGGATATGCTATAGAGATTTGCATTGNGAGTTGAAGAATTTATAGTTATAGTTTTCCTTAGTTATGACAAAAGATAAAGTAGATATAAATATAGTAACCGTAATTCTTGCTTGATACCTGTTTTGCTACATGTAATTTTACTATGTTAAAGTTTAAAACCTTCTTTTATTATTTAAACAGAAAAGGGGAGGTAATGTGAGGTTCTCCTCTGTATGCTGTGAATACCACTGGTTAATAAAGGAACTGCTTTGGGCCTTTAGCAAGCAATAGGGGAACAGAGCTAGGTAGGGGGAGGGGCCAAACGGAATGCTGGGAGAAAGGAGGCAGAGGCAGAGAGAAGCCATGTAGCCACCTCCAGAGACAGATGTGTTAAAAATTTGCTGGTAGGCCATAACCTCGTGGTGATGCACAGATTAATGGAGATGGGTTAAATTAATATGTAAGAGTTAGCCAATAAAAAGCTAGAGCTAATGGGTCAAGCAATGATTTAAATAATATGGTTTCTGTGTGATTATTTCAGGACTAGGCAGCTAGGAACCAAACAAGCGGCCTTCTCCTACATTTAAATTTTTATTTTATATCAAGTATATAAATGTCAGTATGCAATATCTTAATAGCATTAAAATATTCCTTAGTGTGACCTCTGCTTTGGTAGCAAAAAGGAGTTTAACCTCAATCAAATCAAATTCATAAAAGAAAGGTTAGGCACCAACCTTTTTGGACCTAGACACTTGTGACTCTTCATTATCAAATTTGGATTTCACAAAACCAATTCTTTTACAGATTTGTGAAGGGAGATTGATGATTCTCCAACCTATAGTCAAAGGGCTGAGGGACAGCATTCATAGAGAACCATGAAGGGCAGGCATCCTTCAGATGGTTCCCATATTGTTTGCATCAATATATTCATCACAGTTTCCAAACTGTGATTGAACCCTTCCCCATCATAGAGTGAACAGTATAAAGTCAAAAGTGTCTGAGCAATTGTGAGGCTCTTTCTTGCAGTCTCCTATCAATTGATTTATTTGTAAAGGACAAAATTGTTATTCCTCTGAACTGAAGCAGGAGAAAGCCTACACAATATAACACTATTTTGATATACCTTGGCACTTACATTATGTAACAGCATTTTCCTTTGCCATACTTTACAGTATAATAGAAGAGTGCTTTCTTAAAGTCAGCAACATCAGAAGGAATAAGACTTTCAAATGAATCTCCCAGGAAAACAGAATTCTCATTCTTAAAACAGGTAGATTTTTGCATAAAAGATACATCTGGTTTTAAAGTCATAAAATTGTGTTCACCAGGCAACAATCACTAAACAGTAGAAACTGAAGTACTTATAACCTTTTATTTTTTTAAAAAATTAGTTTTTAAAAATATAGTGCAATTATACTAAAATTAATTTTTTTGCAAATGATAGCTACATAGAATTATGGTATACAATGTGAAGTTTTAATATATGTACATGTTGTAGACAGTTTTAAAAAGGTAATCAACATACTGTCATCTCACCTTTTATAGTTTTATGATGACATTGTTTACAATCTTTTTTAGCAACTCTGAAATACCCATTATTACTAATATTTATCAACAAGGTTTGCAACAGCTTTCTCAAACATTCCTCTATCCACTAGCATCATGTTCTTTCTGCTTTTGTGAAGTAGGCCTTTTTAGGGTCCACTTATAAGGTTGGGTAGTATTCTGCTTATACTTTGCAAAATTAAATTTCTTTTTTTTCTTATGGCACTGATAAAATATAAAAGCATAAAATATAAAAACATGGAAGTTATGGCAGTCCCAGAAGCATCACACTATCTGGAACTGACTGAGCACTCACTGTGTCCACACAGTGAGACAGGACCTCACTATCTCTGCTATCCAATAGGAATGGGAGCAAACAGATTTAGTCTTATTTCCCAGGACACTGGGATTGCACTCTGCCATGTGCTAGTCTTAGTATCTTCATGGGTCGATGTGCAAAAAGGTAAGATTCTGTTCTATGCCCATTGTCTCAAAACGAGAAATCATCTTTAAACTCTTGGGAAAACTTTTTTGAACGGGCATGATAGAGAATAAGCAACACTCATGTTTCCCTACCCGCACAGAGTGCTATGAAGTGTGTGTTCAACACTTCTGACACTGGGTAATGGAGTTCGCTGACACCAACAGGAAAGCTTACCTTCCTCTATAGTGCAGTGAAAAGAGCTGATTTCAGCATACTTAGGAATTATGCTGCCAGGTGGTTTCTACATCATTTTCTACTATAGCTACTGTACTTTAATTATCACTAATTCAGTTTACAATGTGTTTGTGTAATTGCCAAGCATAGGCACAGGTCCCCCTTAGAGCAGCTAGCAGGAGCAAAGCTACTTCCTCATGTTCAGGAAATCAAAGGCTCTTCCTGAGTAAGCTCTGAATCAAAATAAGACTCAGTCCAAAAGGAGCTTTATTGCAGACTGATAATCTCCTAGATTTATAATAAAAATGCTGACATAGCTTTAGCTATGGCATAACAAATGCAAGCTATAATGTTTGCCTGTCAGAAATTTATATTTATTTTCAGTGTCCTAACAGATGTGCTTTGCTGACTTTAAATTCTTCCCAAAAGTTAATTGCTTGTCTATCAAAAAGATAAATATCTTGTTTTAGACTGTGGGGATATTACACGTGGCAAGAAAAACCAATACTCTAGCAATACATTGTATCCCAAAACCCATCTGACTCTCAAGGCATCAGAAATTCACTAGAACAAACAACCAGACCCCCCAAGGTCTTAAAATACACTGGACTCTAGATCAAGACATTAACATGTGTTTAGATTACANCCCGCACAGAGTGCTATGAAGTGTGTGTTCAACACTTCTGACACTGGGTAATGGAGTTCGCTGACACCAACAGGAAAGCTTACCTTCCTCTATAGTGCAGTGAAAAGAGCTGATTTCAGCATACTTAGGAATTATGCTGCCAGGTGGTTTCTACATCATTTTCTACTATAGCTACTGTACTTTAATTATCACTAATTCAGTTTACAATGTGTTTGTGTAATTGCCAAGCATAGGCACAGGTCCCCCTTAGAGCAGCTAGCAGGAGCAAAGCTACTTCCTCATGTTCAGGAAATCAAAGGCTCTTCCTGAGTAAGCTCTGAATCAAAATAAGACTCAGTCCAAAAGGAGCTTTATTGCAGACTGATAATCTCCTAGATTTATAATAAAAATGCTGACATAGCTTTAGCTATGGCATAACAAATGCAAGCTATAATGTTTGCCTGTCAGAAATTTATATTTATTTTCAGTGTCCTAACAGATGTGCTTTGCTGACTTTAAATTCTTCCCAAAAGTTAATTGCTTGTCTATCAAAAAGATAAATATCTTGTTTTAGACTGTGGGGATATTACACGTGGCAAGAAAAACCAATACTCTAGCAATACATTGTATCCCAAAACCCATCTGACTCTCAAGGCATCAGAAATTCACTAGAACAAACAACCAGACCCCCCAAGGTCTTAAAATACACTGGACTCTAGATCAAGACATTAACATGTGTTTAGATTACAGTACATTAACAAGGCATGAATTATCCCTATGATGTCTTTAAAATGAAGTTGACATTCTTATTTCAAGATTATTCTTATATCCCTCTCCTCCCACTCCAGGTTGTTTATCTCACTCTTTTCCTTCCCAAGGCCTGCTTTCATTTCCCTCATTTCTATGTGTCCACATCTTTAATCACCAGCAGCACCGGACAATGGACTTGAGACCCATGGCCTCGGGTTGACTTCTGGTAATCACTGAATATTCAGCACAAAGATTTACCCATCTGACCTAATAAGAATACTGAATATTTGGAATAAGGTTTTAAACAGATTGTGGACCTTTAACATATATAGTCAGTCCAGTGTTTCCAAATTATAAATCGTACATATCTCTAGGTTATAGATAGTGAGTTTTAAAAATGAAATAAATTAAAACTAAATAGGAAATACAATAATAGATTATTGAGGAAAAGTTAGCTTTCTACTACTGGTAATGGAACTTATAAGCCGGCTACATGCTTGTGAGAAGAAAGTAAGTAGTTTGATTGACAGCAACCAAGACCACCACAGTGGCAAGATGGGCAGTAGCAACACCAGCCAGAACCAATGACTGGTCAGCCCATAGGTCAGCAGCAAACAGCACAAGTCCGAGATGGAGAGGGGGGGCTTTATCCTCCACCAGTAGGTAAACAGCATGTTAGCATTTTCATGATTAGGTCAGAAGAATATCTACAGAGTAGAGAACACCCTAACTGGCCATAAAACATCTGGAAGATTAATCAGTGTCAAGAGAAACTACCTCAGTCTTTGTCTGGTTTCTGCTTTAAGTCCTCTGAGAAGCCTCCACACAAACAGCCCAATGGGTTTTCTCTCCCATAGCAACCGTTACCACTCTGGGTTGTCCATCTCACTGGTCCACGTCCATCTCAGGTTGTCTTTTGACAACCACTGAATGTCCAACACATGGATCATGCCCATCTGGCCTAATAAGGGTCCTGTGATGACCCTTATTAGGTGACGACCATGCAGTAAGAATAAGTACCATTTCAGGAATTTTTCTAAACACAGAGGCACTGCTACATTAGGTTGTGTATAGAAATGAAATTCTTACTGTAAAATATTTGAAAATATTGATCCTAGTCAAGTCTTCACTGTAAAGATCAGCAGACACACTGAAAGGAACAGTTGAAATAGTACCTCCTTACCAATTCTGTGTCTGTGTTTATATATGCTCATGCATATAAACAGTCATTTGCACTCTGTGCATGTAAGTACGAAGATCAGAGGTCAACACTGTATGGTTTTCTCAACTGCTCTCTATTGAAATAGGGCTGTTCACTGAACTTGGAATGACAGAATCTGATGGACTGGCTGGCCAGCAAGCCCTAGGGTCTGTATCTCTAGCTTCCCAGTGCTAGGGTTCAAAGTGTATGCCACCATACCCTGCTTTTTAACGTGTCCTGGGGATTAGATTTAGGTCCTTATGTTAGCAAAGCAAGCACTTTATCAACTGAACCATCCCTGAGCTCATGTTTTTTGAACTCTTTTTAAAACAGTTTCCCCAAACCTTGATTCTATGTTTTAGTTCCATATTTTAATTTCTTTCTTCCCTTGTGGCACACTGCTATGTAGTATTGTCATTACAGGAACAAAGGACACATTTTATGTAAATGAAGAGAGGGATGGCCAAAGTTCCTTGATGACCTCCTTTGTAAATATATGTAAAAAGCACAGGGGAAGTTGCACAATGGGATGGCTCAATACAGATATGTTCTCAGTAGTAACTGGATGAAAGTCCTTGTAGAAGAGCATTTCCTAGAAAATTACGAACCTACTTTAGATTCTATACAGATCAATAAAGATCTCATTTTCCACAAGGTTGGTTTATATGGCAATTGGTAGGTCATCACAAGAATGTGCTTTTAGAATTCACCAATCAGTCCACCAGTTCAGGCGGAGTCCTGTGAAAGAGTTCACTCAATCTCAACACTAGTGTGAGGTCCCAAACAGTCCCAGCACAAACACACACAGAGTAAGGAAATCATACTGTTAATAACATCAATGGTGTAGGAGGGTTATCTGTCTATGTGTTACTTTCATTGGTTAATAAAGAAACTGCCTTGGCCTTTTGATAGNTAATGGGCCAGGCAGTGCTTAAATGAATACAATTTATGTGTTGTTATTTCGGGCTATAAGCTAGCTGTGCGGGAGCTGGGCCGGACAAAAAGCAGGCCGGCTCCCCTTTCACTACACATCAAGATTGAAGTCAATTGTTAATGATGGTTAATTAATAGAGGGATCTCTGTGTGTGTGTGTTTGCACACACATGTATATGGAGATACATATAAGGAACAGAGATCAACCTATAGTGTCATTCTTCCTTAAGTGCTACCCACTTTATTTCATTAAAACAGGACTTATCATGTCTTGGAACATGAACTTGCCAATTAGGCTAGGATGGCAGGTCAGTAAAACCCAAGGACTTACCTGTCTCCACTCCCCGTCCCCAGTAGCTAGGTCACAAGTTCCGGCCACTATGCCCAACACTTGTTAAATGAGCTCTGGGACTCCAACTGAGTCCTCATGCTCACATTGCCATGTGAGCACTTTCAAGGACTGAGCTACCCCTCCGGGAGCCTGTCATTTATTTTCTCCACTATATTCTCTTCTTTTTTGTACTAATCAGATGTTGAATGCACTGACTCTATTTGCAACTGCCCTTTACCTGCTTTATTTTGTAGTATTTTTTTTTCTTTTAGAAAGTACTGGGGGCGAGTCTTGAGATAATCTAAAGGTAAAAATCAGCTTAGACTAAACGACTGTCCTGTGTATCCGTTGGTGTAAAAGAGTCCTACTTTCATAATCATACTTCTAGCTTCCTAGAAATTTTTTGTTCTGATTGCCTCTTTTCATGATCGTCTCCTGTAGCTATTATATCCTTTTACATTCTTCCAAGGGTCCCAATTAGAAATCTTCTAATATTCTAGTGCTCCTTCCATCAATCACATTTAAATCATTACCTCTCAGTTACCCTTTCGGCACATCTGTGCATAGTTTTTCTTTAGATATTTTGCAATTCTTAAATCTGACAAGCCGGTGTACCTTTTAAAGGAATAATAAAGATGTCAATTAACACAGTGACTTCATATTGTTTCATTTGCACTCTACAATACAGTGAGAAGGGTTGCACATAACTCACAGCAGGTGAGGCTGCCTGTGGGATGGAGCCAGTTGACATCCAAGCACAGAGGGGAGAGGAGCTCACCTCCGACAGTTGGTGGATTCTGAGGCAGAGAGATTGTTTTATTCAGGATGCAGCCCCTGGGAAGACGGCCATCTCCAGTGGATGCACAGCACACACTGGATCCCAGGCTTTATTTAAAGAGAGGGCATGAAGTTGGGAAGTGGAGAAGAGTAAAGAGGTGGGGAGTGGATCTAAGAAACAATCTTGTGGGGATACTTCAATTTAGAATATACTCAGTGGAATAACTTAAAATAAATCCAGAGGAAAACTGCAGTCTAAGAATACAAAAATCAAAGAGCAAGTCCCCTAAGAAGAGAATGAAACTCTAAACAGTATAAACGCAGATATGAATATAGCCTTAAGGAAGTAGGATAGATGGCATAAGGCCAAGAATAAAACGCACAAGGACTATAAAAGATGTACGATATAGCAATAAGGAAGTCACTAGAGAATGGCAGAGTTTGGCGGGATTCAGAAACAAGGATGAATGGCAGTGGAGGCAGAGAGAAAAAGTCACTGATATTTTTGTCCATTTTTTACAATAAATGGTCCCGTGTCCTACTACTTCCCTTTGCACCCCAAGTCTTCCCACCACTCTCCTAAACTCTGCCAGACATCTTAGCTTCTGTTTTCATGTCATAAGTACACAAATGATTTTTTGTGTCATTATCTGAAAGGTCTGATTATGAAGACAAAAGAAGTGAGGACCATCCATTACAGACCAGTGAGAAATAAAAAAGACAGAGAAGTCTGCAACAAAAACCAGCAGACTAAAGATGATACTCATGAGGCAAGAAAGGAATAATCCTAGAGATGGTGGACCTTATGTAAACACTCAACATGTCGTCTGTGACCACTCGGAGTGTCCGCTGTCCTGGCATGTTCAAAGGCAAGCAGTGATTAGCTGAGGATCACATATAAGTGGGCACTGTGATCCCAGATCTATAATTCGGACACAATAGAGAACCTCCCTGTAAAGTAGGAGGCAAGGCTATTTGTCCCAGTGGAACTAGTGACCACGGGGAAATAGCAAGACCCTTTATTGTGAGAGAAAGTGATCCAAGTAGATGAGAAATAAATATTCAAAATGTGCAGCAATTACTTTATATTAAAAGTTAAGTTAGAATAATTTTAATTTTAAGCACAGCTCAACTATTTTAAAAGAACTAGTTCAATTATCTTATATAAAAGGTACAATGGATGCATTAATAATAAGGCCTCTAATTTTTCAAAAGATACAGGAGTATGTTTCAAATGGATGTTACTTTCATCTATCCTCTGGTGTTTAACATAGTAAAGGCATTTCTAAGAGACAGGGGTAACTAAATTATGTCTCCCAGTATGTGCTGTGGGATATGCTCTTGTACATGGTAAAGATTTGTCACTCGCATTGGTTTAATGAAATGTTTATTTGCCAACAGCCAAGCAGGAAGTATAGGCAGGGCAACCAGAGTAGAATTCTGGGAAAAGGAAAGACAGAGACACAGTTGTAAGCCAGAAAAGAGGAAGCAAGATGAGAATGTCTTACTGAGAAAAGGACCAAGCCACGTGGCTAAACATAGATAAAAATTCAGATTGATTTAAGTTGCAAGAGCTAGTTAATAATAAGCCTAAGCAAATGGGAAAAACCATTTATAATTCATATAAGCCTCTGTGTAGTTCTTTGGGCTGCAGAAACATGCAGGACAGAAACTTCTGTCAACAAATATGTTACAGGTAATTTATTAGGGAAAAAACAGTATGTTAGAAATCATTATCAAATTAGTTCTTCAAAATTAATTATTTCATGACCAATCTAGATAATGATTCCCTAATAAAGAGAAAAAAAGAATAACTTGACATTTCATTTCAGCATTTTCTACTGCTCCAAGAGATATAAAAGGAAGTGGTTGGCTATTGTATTTTACCTAAAGATTAAAACATGCCAAAAATAATCCCCAAAATATATATAATCTATATAGCNAAAAAAGACAGAGAAGTCTGCAACAAAAACCAGCAGACTAAAGATGATACTCATGAGGCAAGAAAGGAATAATCCTAGAGATGGTGGACCTTATGTAAACACTCAACATGTCGTCTGTGACCACTCGGAGTGTCCGCTGTCCTGGCATGTTCAAAGGCAAGCAGTGATTAGCTGAGGATCACATATAAGTGGGCACTGTGATCCCAGATCTATAATTCGGACACAATAGAGAACCTCCCTGTAAAGTAGGAGGCAAGGCTATTTGTCCCAGTGGAACTAGTGACCACGGGGAAATAGCAAGACCCTTTATTGTGAGAGAAAGTGATCCAAGTAGATGAGAAATAAATATTCAAAATGTGCAGCAATTACTTTATATTAAAAGTTAAGTTAGAATAATTTTAATTTTAAGCACAGCTCAACTATTTTAAAAGAACTAGTTCAATTATCTTATATAAAAGGTACAATGGATGCATTAATAATAAGGCCTCTAATTTTTCAAAAGATACAGGAGTATGTTTCAAATGGATGTTACTTTCATCTATCCTCTGGTGTTTAACATAGTAAAGGCATTTCTAAGAGACAGGGGTAACTAAATTATGTCTCCCAGTATGTGCTGTGGGATATGCTCTTGTACATGGTAAAGATTTGTCACTCGCATTGGTTTAATGAAATGTTTATTTGCCAACAGCCAAGCAGGAAGTATAGGCAGGGCAACCAGAGTAGAATTCTGGGAAAAGGAAAGACAGAGACACAGTTGTAAGCCAGAAAAGAGGAAGCAAGATGAGAATGTCTTACTGAGAAAAGGACCAAGCCACGTGGCTAAACATAGATAAAAATTCAGATTGATTTAAGTTGCAAGAGCTAGTTAATAATAAGCCTAAGCAAATGGGAAAAACCATTTATAATTCATATAAGCCTCTGTGTAGTTCTTTGGGCTGCAGAAACATGCAGGACAGAAACTTCTGTCAACAAATATGTTACAGGTAATTTATTAGGGAAAAAACAGTATGTTAGAAATCATTATCAAATTAGTTCTTCAAAATTAATTATTTCATGACCAATCTAGATAATGATTCCCTAATAAAGAGAAAAAAAGAATAACTTGACATTTCATTTCAGCATTTTCTACTGCTCCAAGAGATATAAAAGGAAGTGGTTGGCTATTGTATTTTACCTAAAGATTAAAACATGCCAAAAATAATCCCCAAAATATATATAATCTATATAGCGTATATACATATAATACGCATACATGTAATTTGTGTGCATGTGTGTACACACACACACACATATATATATATATAGAGAGAGAGAGAGAGAGAGAGAGAGNTAAAGATTAAAACATGCCAAAAATAATCCCCAAAATATATATAATCTATATAGCATATATACATATAATACACATACATGTAATTTGTGTGCATGTGTGTACATACACACACACATATATATACAGAGAGAGAGAGAGAGAGAGAGAGAGAGAGAGAGATTTCATTTCTATTTTACTAAAGTTTGCCTGAAGATCAGAGAATAAAACAGTCACACCGGTTAGCCATACAGACCAGGCAGTGGTGGCACACACCTTTAATCCCAGTAGCCACAGAAGTTCATCGTAGAAGCCAGGCAGAAGGGGTGCATGCCTTTAATCCCAGCACTAGAGAGGAATATAAGATAGGGAGGAAAAGACAGGTCTCAGTTCAGTCTCATTTTGAGGATTCCTGGGGACAGGATCTCCATTTCAGACTGAGGCAGATGTAAGAGCCAGTGGCTGGCTGCTTTGCCTTTCTGATCTTCAGATTTAAATTCAATCCTAATATCTGTCTTTGAATTTTTATTATTCATGCTACACTTGACGCTGAATGTCTGGGATATGAATTCATGAAAAAGCCACTGGCACAGGCATATGTATATATGTGCATACACATATATAAAATATGTGTATATAAATATATGTGTATATAAATATATATAAATATGTATATATATTTACAAATTACATGTTGGCTGAGTTTGGAATCTATTGTGTAAATCACTGAGTAAATTCAGAAAAGGCCCAAGCTGACATTTATGTGTTAATTTTCAACAAACCCCTGCATAGGTCTTCCAGCTGCTCCTTATTAACTGCATCATGTTTTCCTCAGACATTTTGTTCCTCTTTTCATGCATTTTACTTAACAAAAAAATTCATAATTTAATAGAATCTATTTTTAAAAATTGGGTCTTCAACACACATACTTGAAGGAATAATGCCTTACATTTACATTAATTTTAACTAACTGATAACATTTTCATCAGACTCCAGTACCACAATTTTATTTCAGTTAATGTTTTAAAATTCTTCATTGAAGTCCAACAATTTGAAGCATGACAAGAAGTGGACAGGCATTAAGCATCATAACGGTTTCTGATACAGAAAGTTACTTGGAGCACATATGCTCTAAGCAACCCTGAACCTGGCATTGATTGTGTCAGGTAAAACTGCTGTGGGACAATGGTTTGTGCCCTGTCAATTGTATTTTAATAAAACACTGATTGGCCAGTAGCCAGGCAGGAAGTAGAGGCGGGGTGAAGAGAACAGGAGAATTCTGGGAAGAGGAAAGCCCATTTTGCAGTTGTGACCCTGCTAGCCACAGAAGAAGCAAGATGTGACTGCCTTGCCAAATAAGGTACTGAGCCATATGGCTAACATAGACAAGAATAATGGGCTAATATAAGTTGTAAGAGTTAATAAGAAGTCTGAGCTACTAGGCCAATCAGTTCATTACTAATGTAGACCTCTGTGTGATTTCTTTGGGACTTATTGACTGTTGGAACCGGGCAGGACTGAAACCTCTGACAACATAAAACTGGAGAGAGAGGGCAATCAGAAAAGTGCTTGCCTTGTAATCAATCTCCAGCCAATTACCAAAACAAATTAAAAACAAAAGAGCCCAGATGTGTGTGTTGCCTTTATAATTCCAGCACTGGGAGGTGGACAGGTGATGTCTGGCCTTCTTGGCATGTTCCAGACAACCAAGAGACAAGGTGGGAGGGGTGTGAAAAAAGTAAATAGTGTCAAAGGTACAAAACCCAAGGTTGCCCTTAGCCTCGATTCACACAAAGAAAATTAGAAAAATTATTATAGTTTTCAAGTCTAAGCAATTAGATGTTTTAAATTACACAAAATTGAAATTGAAGTATACAAACTCAATAAAATGCTGACCTCTAGCCATTTCCCCATTGGTAAATTCCCTAAGCCTAGTGTGATGTCCTAGGATGCCAGGACAACCCACCCATCACATGTGCAGGGCACTGACCACACCATACACAACAGTCTCCCAACTAGGTGCAGAGAACATTTTCCAGAATTAAAGATCTATACAATTCAGTCAGATAAGTGCCATATTCTCATGCAGATATAAATCTGTCACCTCAGTCACTTAGTAATAGTAGATGAAAAGCCAAAAAATGTACTGAGGATGTAAAATTA
>LOEQ01019146.1:0-11641 GCA_001685075.1 Bramus lutescens
GAATTACTTTACAAGCTCTCTCAGGTTTTACGTGGAGTTAGTTAACCACGTTGGGCGCCAGGGACCAACATTCAGAAGTGAGCAAAGAGAAATTCTTCCTTTCCTTATAGACCCTACACTAGTAGTTGTGAGGTAATGAATGACTAGAGTCAACCTGGAGGGAAATGGCAGCTGGGGACTGATGCCACTTGCGGAAAGAAAGCAGCAGCGTAAGGACTTGGAGAAGCCTGTTCAGAAGTGACATGACTGAAAAATATGTAAGAGATTGTGGAGTGCTAAGGGCAAGCGGGTAACTACAGGGGAGTATTTGTTGTTAAAGAAGTAAATAACTTAAGCACAAAAACCCAATGTAGCTAAACAAATACCTGCTATTTTACAAAGCTAAGCAAAACTCCACACACAAGTGCTGCAACAAAGTCAGTGCAGGTGTAAGTAAGAAAAGAGATGAGCTCAGATAACATAGATTTCACTTAGGAAATGTAAGGAGTCTGACTTTCTTTTGGTCAAATGAGAAAGTATTAAGGACTTTAGCAAAGGCATGAGTGACCGAGATTATATTTTAAATTTTAGAGGTTTGACGAATGAAAGGATAGAAATGTGAGTTCCAGTTAATTACACTAAGTCAGGAGGAGACACTGAATCCTGAGCCCCCATGGCGTTAGTGGATGTATTGGCAGGTGGCTGAATTCTGGGCATTGACAGACACAAGAAAAATGATCATGGAAAGGGGAGTGTAAGATGTCAGGTGTGGTTTACAGAGTGTGGGCATGACATAACAAACCTGCATAGTACAAGGACTCAAGAGTGAATGTGGTTTTGAGATCAAATATATAAATTGGCAAAGCAGAAATATAGCAACCATGGCCAGGGGAATAGGATCCCAGCTCTGAAAGAGTTGCACTTACTGGTAATGGCATACTCTATAGTGAAATCACCAGGTATAAGTTAGTAAAATTAGATAAAATAGAAATCTAGATTGTTAGATATATAAAATTAATAAATTTAGAGGGTAAATTATTGAAAAAAATCACTTAAATGAATAATAAACATCATGAATTATGAATCAGGTATTATTTGGAGGAAACTGACATAACCAGAAAGCTAACATATTTATCACAGAAGTTACCAGACCATGGGCTATGACAATTAGAAGAACATTCAAACTGTAATAAAATAAAATAATTTGAGTGTTCATGTGCTCTTTCTTGGTTGTAGAAAACAGAACTGCAGTTATCTTAAACAGACAGTTACCTTTTTCAAGTAGTAAGAATTCTTAGTTCTTTGGAAAAATTGCCAAGAAAAATAATGTGTATAGCCTGACTTTTCAGAACTAAAGTCCAGAAACTCGCTACAAAAGCTGATGAGGAAACTGATTTTTTTCTCCAGGTCATTAGAGACTTGGGATTCCTTTGCTGTACTCATGGATCAAAAAGAATGCTTTTACCCTTTCTGAAAGCTTCTGTCTTATAAGAATGTAAAAATCTATCTTACAAGTAAAAATCTGTGTGAATAAAAATAAAAAACAATAGAAAATTGAAACTGTAATTTTTGTTTATTTGTTTGGCGTATGTGTGTGCATGTGTGTATGTGTGTGTGCATGTGTGCACTCTATGTTGGGAAAAAGAAATTTGCAGCGTGAATAACTTTCTTAAAGAATACAGAGTGGTGAAATTTAAGAGGGCTATAATAAAAGCTTTAGTGGTAGAATAATCAAGTTAACATTATACCATATGGTTCTCATCCTACACTGGCACCAGGCAATGTAAGATTCACAAATATTAATTGAATCTGTATAACTCCATTTACATTAGGGAAACATTTAATCATAAAATTCGGTTTCTCATACACATCATATAGCTGAAACATTTGTGCCTATTCTTGTAAGCACATTGATGAGCTGAGCCTTTAATAATTAACACAAAGTACCCACTGTCTGTGTTTAAGTTTCACAGCAATCAGTACACACACAGGGAAAACGACTTCACTTGAAAGGTGAGTTGTGTATTTCCACCTGTTTGTGTTGGCAGCTGAGTTGCTACCCAAGTACACAAAGATTCAAAAGACTGCTATATAAATACACAAAAGGATCTCATTTCTAGGCAGTTTATACTGCAACAAGCAAATAGAACCAGTACTATGACATATTCTGAAAACATTTCTTAAAGTATTCATAAAATATTAGATTAAAAGTATTACACAATTGTACTTATTTATTTAAGGAACACATGCTATCTAGTAGCTATCTTCGTGGCCTATACACAGTTTTTCACATCTTTGATTTCATGACTGAGACTCATTAGAACAGACATTCTCAACCTGTGGCTCACGACGTCATTTGGAGTTCAAGCGACCCTTTCACAAGGGATCACTTAAGAGCACCAGAAAACACAAATATTACCATTATGATTTATAACAGTAGTAACATTAGAGTTATGAAGTAGCAATGAAAATAATGTTATGATTGGTAGTTACTACAACATGAGGAGCTGTATTAAAGGGTCACAGCATTAGGAAAGATGAGAACCACCGTGTTGGAAAATGCACATTACTTATTACTCCGTGATTTGTTACATGACTAGAGGCTGTTTGGCTTTCATGTGTTTTATAAACCTTGAGTTAACAAAGTGATGCTCCTTTTCTCTTCCCGGTTGTATTCCCTTGGGTTATGATGAGTTCTGTGAAGACTTGTAATAGTTTAGAGTTCATGAAAACAGACTGGTCGGCTGTCCTCATAGGAAAACCGTGTTTTCTGTCCATCCAACAGCTATTACTGGAGCACTTGGAATGCCTTGTGTCACGCCATGAAAGGTCACTAAGGATGACAGTGGTGAAGCGACAGGCCCAGTCTCCCTCAGGAGTGTCCAGTGAAGTGGAGGTTCTCAAGGCTCTGAAATCTTTGTTTGAGCACCACAAGGCCTTGGATGAAAAGGTATAGTACAGTTATTCTTTTTACCTCAAACTATTATTCTGTTACTAGACAGAACTTCCTTATTTTCACACAAATGAACAAGTAACTTAGGTCAAAGGAACACTTTTGAGTTATGAAAAGACTAAAATTTAGTGATTGTGGATGGACAGTCCACAGACACTAAATGTTAAACATGAAGATTGACAATGTTCTTTTATTTATATCACTGAATGTACAAATTGTCCGAATTAGACCCTATTACATACTTACACCAGAGGGTTTTTGAAATCTAGTACTGCCTAATAGTATTTAGTTTCTTTACCTATGTTTTTGCCATCTCTCCTTCTCCCTTTCTCTGAATTAAATGTCCATAGATGTCATAGATTAAAAAAAAATAAAGTAACTGAAAGCCACCTGTATTTTGAAGTGGAATTTGGGCAGGCTTTAACTATTAGACATCTGTATTTGAAGCCTTCCTTGTGGGGATGTTGCTAACATCTTAGTTTAAGTACACAGTGCTTTCTACTGGTAACAATATTACGTATTAGAAGGAAAACTCATCTTTCTGTGTTTCCAAAAGTAAGTCATGAATCTCTATTAGCTGCAGTTAAAATAAGTTCAACTGACAAATATAAGGGCTATCTGGAGGTAATATCCTTTAGAGATTAGGCAAGATTTATGACACAATTTTCTACTCTTTAAAAAGTTCAAAGAAGTGATTTCAAAATTTCAGAAGTCTTAGGATTTAGCATATCAAGAATTGGGGCACTTCATTGTAATATGCATGACAAGTTCTGAGCATTAAAATTCAAACTTGGAATTATTGCAGGTTTATATCTATGTTTTGAGTACACAGAGTTTAGTTCCACTTAATATTATATTCTTATATATTATTACCATCAGTCTTTCAGCTAGTTCTTTGAACAGAGGACTATGTGAAATTCCTGTACAAGAATAACATTAATTCTGTCTTCTAGAGTGAAAGAAGAAGTTTTATTCCATTTTCTTTTTGGTTATGAGAGGCAAAAACTATGAAAACTTTGAAGATTAAAAACACAGGTCATATAAATATCCATCTTAAATCTATCAAATAATTATACTTATTTAGTTTCTCTTATATTTCCATTCATGAAAATACAATGATAAAATTCTATGAGAATATATAGAATATTTGCTTTGTGTCAGGTTTGTCACACAAAGCACAACTTTCCCCTTAGCTTAAAGGGTTCAGGGTCTCAGGCATTCATAGTTCAGTGACATGTGGTTACAAACACATGCCATCACCAAAGTACAGTCTGGTTTTAGTGGAATGGCAAATGAGTTAGAAATGAATCATATTTTACCTAAATACTAAAGAATGAGTAGAAGCCATAGATCAGATGACCTTATCTGTAGGACCAGTGTCAAAAATGACCTGGATCTGTGAGAACAGCATGGTATTTCCAAGGACACAACTCTATTGAAAGAATTAAATAAATATATTAAAGAATGTGGGATATTTTTTATGTTCCCTGTAAGAACTTTGATGTCACTTAAGTGATTCAGTGTTTTTAATCAGAGTAAAACTTATAAAAATACTTTACACACAACAACTTCGTTCTGTGAGTACCTTTAGAAGAAGAAGCTCCATCAGATGAGTATAAATCAATGAAACACACTTTAATATAGTCCTGTGGATACTTACAGCTCTTATAAACTTTGCACAAGTTTCATAGACCTTGCCAAGTTCATGAGCAACTGAACTGGTGCCTATGAATCTATCCTTGCAAAATTCTGAGATTCCCCTCTGAGGTAGATTGATTGGTCTGCATAACTGGCTTAATTTCTCTGTATCACGACTCCCTTTTCAGGTGAAGATAATAACAATATCTCCCTCCAGCTGCTGGAATGGTCATCTATAATAGAGCATGTAAAGCTTTGAACCACTTCTTAATATAAGCAAATTTCTTTCAGTCAATGTCAAAAAATATTTTACTTAGCATTTGAAAATGTCAACATTTGTTAAAAGTTTGAAACTAAATTATCTCCCTCTTGGTTCAGTTGCTCAATTAAAATAACATTTCATTTGTTTATTGAGGAATTAATTTGTGCCCAAGTACTTTCATGAACGGTTAGTTACCTTGGGAGTAACACGCAGTTTCTTATGAGAATGGGGAAGAGTAAAGGCGCAGATGTATAAATAACTAATTACCATTTCAACGTAAAGGATGTGGCTATAAAAGTAAAGAAAAAAGATAAAAAATGTAATTAATTATTCCTCATGGAAAAAAATACTTCCAACTTACCACAAAAATAACTGAGTTATGAAAAATTGAACATGAGTATTGACCATTATAATGGCTTTCAGTTTTAAATATTGATGTTTATTTATATAACACTGACATGGGTAGACTTTTAAAGCTTAACTACAAGCAATAGTAATTTTGGCATCAGCCTCCACTGTTTCTACAGTAGGGCAAATGCAACTCAAAGAACATCAAACATGTGTATGTAAGGCCTTGTTTACCATTGATATTTTCATGGTCAACTATCACAGAATCGAACTATTCTTGAACTTCTAGTGTAAGAAGATTTTCTCACAGTTTTTTTCTTTGATAAAATCAATAATTGCCACAGTGAAACCCAGCAATACCTTAATTTTTAATTTGAAAGTTCACTTCTTCCATTACCTTCTTCATTGGGCCATATGTTTGTGATACACAGTAAGGGACTTGTTTTGTTTTAATCTTCTGTGATAAAATTACCATGTCCTTGAAACATATTTTGAAGAGAAGGTTACACTAGGCATTTTCATACCATTTTAAAAAATACTGAAATAACAGATTAATTTAGAAATAAATTTTTTGATAAATACAAATATTATAATTGGAGGTTACCATGTAACTGTGTAGAAAGCAATACATGTAAGGCAAAACTTCCTGACAGCTGTAGTGCCATCCAATGGAAAGAGAAATATTAGCAATAGGAACAGATACCAACTACAACCGTGTACTACTTTGGGTAAAAATTTAAACAATTATTGGTTTACATGATATAGCGAATCGATCTGCCTAAACATACATAATCCAACAAGAAACATGATACTTAAAATATTACGATATTCTGATAGTGCAATGATCAAGGCAGAGGCAGAACCTGAAAATTTTGTGAGATACACGAGTTTACCTGTGATATACCTAAATCCAACCAGATAAGGTAAAGTTATCAAGTTCTTAACCCTGGGAAGATTACATATTTGCATTTCCTTTTCTTTACTAGTAAAGTTTGGTAAACATAGTTAACATATCATTAACTGAAATTTTTGTCTAAAACAGAGTAGCAAAGTGAATAAATAATTCAACATTATTATGGTGTTCATTATTGATAATGGCAGCAAAAAATTTTCATGCATACTTTTAATTAAAACTATATTTTAAAAATGTTTTTATTTTCAAATAAGATGGTTTTAGATTCATTAATTTATGCTTAACATATTCTTATTTGTCAAAACTCCTGTAAATTTATGGAGAGTTAATTCTTCATTCATATTTCTTGATAGACTCCAAGACTTATTTCTTTAAGTGCTTAACGTGTGGTAAAAGATATCAGTAGCTAAGACTTTTGGGCTAACAGAAATAACTAAGATATTTTAACCTACAACTTGTACTCAGGAAGTATTGATACAACACCATCACTAATTTAGAAATATTTTTGAAGAATCAGCACTTCAGTGAAAAGGTGGTACCTTAACCTCTCCTCTCAGTTGCAAGCTAAGAGTGTCGTAACCAGCACTATATACAGGGAAATC
This sequence comes from Bramus lutescens, assembly GCA_001685075.1. Lineage (NCBI taxonomy): Eukaryota > Metazoa > Chordata > Mammalia > Rodentia > Cricetidae > Bramus > Bramus lutescens. Next base: position 6,696 of record LOEQ01019146.1, read on the forward strand.
AAGGATTATAATGAATGTCTTCAGGCTGTTCTCATCAACCTGGGTCACCTGACCCCTTTATATAGAATCAAAGTCTACACACCACCACGTCATATTCAGAATTTAATTCTGTGTTGTTCTTATAATTCGATATTTGTCTAAATCACTGAAGCTTGGCAATCTATCTGACAGAGCTAAATAGAGATTCTGTATGGAAGATTTTTAATGCTAAATGTTATTTATTTTGTGTTACTAGCTCACATAGTAGAATATCATACTATATTTGGGCTATGCTTCAGCAGTTGAATACACTCAGTAACCTGATTGTACATAATACCAAAACAGAATTTAAACATGAATGTTTGAGACCTTTAAAATTCATATTTTGCCTGAAAGTTAAAAAGTGTTACTTGCTCTATTTCTTAGGTAATTAACAAGGCAATTATTCAGCATTAAAATTTTATATAGTTTATATATTTATATATCTATTTATAGTCCTATTTAAACCTTGTTATTTAAAAAATGTTATATGATAAAATACATAGGCAATTAAATTAAAAATTAGTTTTCAGAGATATAACTATGCTATTAAAATGGAAATTTATTGAGAAATTTTTGTAATATTTATATAGAAAATATGTTAATTTATAAAAACCAAAAACTTGTGATTAGTTGTGTCTTAAATCTATAGTTTATTGACTTAGGTAAATTAAACCACCATGGTCATTAAGTAAATATTGACCCATGGTAGTTTGCGTTTGGTAAATGTAATAGAAAGTTTATATAATTGTATAAGAATACAATGATTTGGGATTTTTTTTTCATTTTGATTTGGTTTGGTTTTTGTTTCATTTTGACCCAGGATTTACTAAGTAGACTGAGCTGGCCTTTATCCTGTTATACATCACAGTCTACCTCCCCAGTCTCCTAAATGTTGGAGATTGACTGGCATGTGCCATCACTCACGGTTTAAGTTTTAGAAGTCAGAAAGCAAGAGTCAAGGAAACAGTTCTGCGAATTTCAACTATATAAGAAAACAATTTTAAGTCAGCCCTGCTTTCAAACTAAAAAGTACTTAGTTCTACAAATCGCAATGCCTGTCCCCGGGATATGTGGATACAAGGTGGGTGTTCCCAAATCATTAACACATTGCAGTTGCTCAAAATTTCAAAATGATTTTCAGTTTTCAAGAACTCTTTGCTTTTAAAATAAATCACTTTGAAGTTAGGCACCGAAAATCAGCATAAAATTCATTTATTTTAAAGATGTATTTTGCTTGTCTTAACACCAGTAATTTTGCAGTGATATCATGGTTATGCTTTTGAACTTTGTCTCTACTTACTATGAATCAGAAATTGGAGAAAGGCCAGTTAATTTCCAACCCCGTTGGAAGATTATCAGTTCATCTACAAAAGAATTTACTAAAAGGACATCCCCTTGATACAACGATGCCTCTAAGGTGACAATCTTTTCATGTTGTTCATGCCAGATTTACAAGTCTGTGATCTTAGGGTTACAATTGCTTGAAGAATGTGACCATTTGTCTCTTATGTTAAGGATGGCTTCAACACAGGTTCCTATATTTGGGATGTACATTACGGCACGTATTTTGATTTTTTTTTCTTCTAGGTAAGGGAGCGACTGAGGGTTTCTTTAGAAAGAATCTCTGCCTTGGAAGAGGAACTAGCTTCAGCTAATCAGGAGGTAACACACCAAACTTCCCTCTTCGGAGGTCCGCTATTGCTAACTGCTGGCCCTTCTGTTACACGTTTGCTTTCATTAATTCTGTCACGAAATCAATCACATTCTGTCCATGTTGCTGAATGACACCCATTGAAATGAGTTGCCACAGGCCTGGTTTCTGGTTTCTGGCTGTTCAGATCTGTCTCAAGGAGACCAAAGAAAAACTGCCAATGTCTAGGGAGATGGCTATTTAGAAAACCAGTCCTAAAATTAAGTAAAACACAACCCTTAAACTGGAATTTTTGTCTAGTTCCTCTTAAACTTTGAAATGCTAGAAATGAAGTAAATATCCCAGATGGACACATGCATCCTTTTCCCCTCAGACTCTTCCTGTTTTCAGCTTCTGAAAGCATTGTGCTCAGGCCTAAAGGCATCACTAGATTAGCATCCCTGTGAAGATTCAAAGACATCATTTAAAATCATGGCTTAAGATTTAAAGAGCTAGGACCCCGACAGACCCAGACTTGCTCAGCCCTAGTTGCCACAGCCCATGTTGCCACAGCCCCTGTGAATTCCCTATGTGCTTCAGCTGTGCTGCTTAGAAGGCCTTGTTTCCCTGGAGTTCTCCCAGGAGCTATTTCCAATTGATGTAACTGCTTACGAATTAAAGCAGTCTCACGGAGTATACAAACAAGGCTTGTAGGGTAAGAANACCACGTCATATTCAGAATTTAATTCTGTGTTGTTCTTATAATTCGATATTTGTCTAAATCACTGAAGCTTGGCAATCTATCTGACAGAGCTAAATAGAGATTCTGTATGGAAGATTTTTAATGCTAAATGTTATTTATTTTGTGTTACTAGCTCACATAGTAGAATATCATACTATATTTGGGCTATGCTTCAGCAGTTGAATACACTCAGTAACCTGATTGTACATAATACCAAAACAGAATTTAAACATGAATGTTTGAGACCTTTAAAATTCATATTTTGCCTGAAAGTTAAAAAGTGTTACTTGCTCTATTTCTTAGGTAATTAACAAGGCAATTATTCAGCATTAAAATTTTATATAGTTTATATATTTATATATCTATTTATAGTCCTATTTAAACCTTGTTATTTAAAAAATGTTATATGATAAAATACATAGGCAATTAAATTAAAAATTAGTTTTCAGAGATATAACTATGCTATTAAAATGGAAATTTATTGAGAAATTTTTGTAATATTTATATAGAAAATATGTTAATTTATAAAAACCAAAAACTTGTGATTAGTTGTGTCTTAAATCTATAGTTTATTGACTTAGGTAAATTAAACCACCATGGTCATTAAGTAAATATTGACCCATGGTAGTTTGCGTTTGGTAAATGTAATAGAAAGTTTATATAATTGTATAAGAATACAATGATTTGGGATTTTTTTTTCATTTTGATTTGGTTTGGTTTTTGTTTCATTTTGACCCAGGATTTACTAAGTAGACTGAGCTGGCCTTTATCCTGTTATACATCACAGTCTACCTCCCCAGTCTCCTAAATGTTGGAGATTGACTGGCATGTGCCATCACTCACGGTTTAAGTTTTAGAAGTCAGAAAGCAAGAGTCAAGGAAACAGTTCTGCGAATTTCAACTATATAAGAAAACAATTTTAAGTCAGCCCTGCTTTCAAACTAAAAAGTACTTAGTTCTACAAATCGCAATGCCTGTCCCCGGGATATGTGGATACAAGGTGGGTGTTCCCAAATCATTAACACATTGCAGTTGCTCAAAATTTCAAAATGATTTTCAGTTTTCAAGAACTCTTTGCTTTTAAAATAAATCACTTTGAAGTTAGGCACCGAAAATCAGCATAAAATTCATTTATTTTAAAGATGTATTTTGCTTGTCTTAACACCAGTAATTTTGCAGTGATATCATGGTTATGCTTTTGAACTTTGTCTCTACTTACTATGAATCAGAAATTGGAGAAAGGCCAGTTAATTTCCAACCCCGTTGGAAGATTATCAGTTCATCTACAAAAGAATTTACTAAAAGGACATCCCCTTGATACAACGATGCCTCTAAGGTGACAATCTTTTCATGTTGTTCATGCCAGATTTACAAGTCTGTGATCTTAGGGTTACAATTGCTTGAAGAATGTGACCATTTGTCTCTTATGTTAAGGATGGCTTCAACACAGGTTCCTATATTTGGGATGTACATTACGGCACGTATTTTGATTTTTTTTTCTTCTAGGTAAGGGAGCGACTGAGGGTTTCTTTAGAAAGAATCTCTGCCTTGGAAGAGGAACTAGCTTCAGCTAATCAGGAGGTAACACACCAAACTTCCCTCTTCGGAGGTCCGCTATTGCTAACTGCTGGCCCTTCTGTTACACGTTTGCTTTCATTAATTCTGTCACGAAATCAATCACATTCTGTCCATGTTGCTGAATGACACCCATTGAAATGAGTTGCCACAGGCCTGGTTTCTGGTTTCTGGCTGTTCAGATCTGTCTCAAGGAGACCAAAGAAAAACTGCCAATGTCTAGGGAGATGGCTATTTAGAAAACCAGTCCTAAAATTAAGTAAAACACAACCCTTAAACTGGAATTTTTGTCTAGTTCCTCTTAAACTTTGAAATGCTAGAAATGAAGTAAATATCCCAGATGGACACATGCATCCTTTTCCCCTCAGACTCTTCCTGTTTTCAGCTTCTGAAAGCATTGTGCTCAGGCCTAAAGGCATCACTAGATTAGCATCCCTGTGAAGATTCAAAGACATCATTTAAAATCATGGCTTAAGATTTAAAGAGCTAGGACCCCGACAGACCCAGACTTGCTCAGCCCTAGTTGCCACAGCCCATGTTGCCACAGCCCCTGTGAATTCCCTATGTGCTTCAGCTGTGCTGCTTAGAAGGCCTTGTTTCCCTGGAGTTCTCCCAGGAGCTATTTCCAATTGATGTAACTGCTTACGAATTAAAGCAGTCTCACGGAGTATACAAACAAGGCTTGTAGGGTAAGAAAAGTAAGAGAAAAAAAATGCCCATCAAGAACATTAGGAGACCATTTGGGAGAAAAAAAAATTTTTTTTTTTTTTGGTCTCATAATGTTCTTGATGGGCATTTTTTTTTCGTTTACTATTCTTACCCTACAAGCCTTTGGCTTACATACTATGGTTTACCATTTTGTGTCTTTATGAGATTCCTATGTGTGTCTTTACATATTTCTTTTGTTTTCCCTTGCCCCTTTGTTTTTCTGTACATTTGTTTGTTTTGTTCCTTTCAAGTTTGTATTTTTATTTTTTT
>LOEQ01019163.1:0-14388 GCA_001685075.1 Bramus lutescens
TAAACTAGCATGTATATTATAAAGGTATCATGACTTCCAAATTTGGGTCTAAGGGTATGTTGCTTTGGAGAAGGGGTCCATTTCTTGTTTCCACAAAAGTTGACAACCTGTGGATTGCTTCCAGACTGGTATGGTTTGATGGAACAAATTTCCCCAAAGGTCACTGTGAACACCCCCAAAATTACTATGCCCAATAGTCAACAGGAAGCAGTATGAAGAAAACTATGCCCATATACCCAAATATTGTCTATAAATGTTTGTTTGCATTTAAAGAGGGATATGATATAGATATGAATAATTTGCATTGTTATGGATCTTGGTTTATTGATACAAATTTAAGGTCAATTTTCTTATATGTATATTTCTGCTCTTTATTAAGGTATTGTGTTTGAGGAGCTCATTTAAAAATGTAATGTAATAGATAGTCATCTATGATAGTCAAGCTTGTAGTCATGTTAGATTTTCTAGATATACAGAGTTATATTTCAGATAGGTATTCTTCAAAATTTTCAGAGGCCTTCAAAATATGGCATTTAAAATGTTTAAGAACTTAAGATTTTCCATGATGTTTGCTCCTGGAAACACCAATTACTTCAAAAGAAAGATGGGCATCAAAGAGGCTCCTTATGGAGTTTACTAATCATTTTGGTAATTAACTGCTCTTGCCTGGACTACTTAACTGGACATGCAGGACACACAGAGAAATGACTGCTGAACTTGCCTAAAGGTGAGGTAGTCCTTCATGGTGCCTGCTACATGGAATAATCTGCCAGACATTCTGCAGGACACAGAAGAAAATGATGGACAAACTGCCAATATAGGCAGAACTGTCTTTGAAGTTTCCTTCTTCATGGAAAAGTCTGCTGAAAACTATGAGCCTGTAGGCTGAAGATGGATGCCCAAGGATTCAAACGAACTTTGGGTGAGTGTACCGGCAGTGAGATGTCTCTGTCAATTCTAGAATTTTGGAAGTTGCTTACAATTCACTTTCTGTTTCTTCACGTAATAGTATATCCTCCTGGAGTCTTTGATGGGGTTGAAAATAAATAGATAGTTATAGTTTTCCTTAGTTATGATAAAAGATAAAGTAAATAGAAATGTAACTGTAATTTTTACTTGATAACTGTTTTGCTATATGAAATTTTACAATGCTAAAACCTTCCTTTTTTAAAACAGAAAATGGGAAATGGTGTGGGAGGTCCTTCTGTCTGTGTGTTGTTTTCATTGCTTAATAAAGAACTGCTTGGAGCCTATGGCAGGGAAGAACAGAATTAGGCAGGGAAAGCTAGGCTGTATGCTGGGAAAATGAAGGATAGAGTGAGGGAGATGCCATGTAGCCCTGCCAGAGACAAATGCAGGAACTTTAGCTTATAAGCCACAGCCATGTGGTGAAACACAGATTAATAGAAATGAATTAAATTAATTTGTATGAGTTATCCAATCAGAAGCTAGAGCTAATGGGCCAAGCAGTGATTTAACTAATATAATTTCTGTGTGACTATTTTGGCTGTAAGCTAGCTGGGTGGCCAGAAACCAACAAGCATCTCTCTTCTTCTACAAAGCCTATTATCACCGCTCTTCTCTCAAAGACTTTTGAGCCCTATAGGCTCACCCTGCAACACTCCAGTCCTTCCCATGTGTAAACCCTCTGTCACTTACCACTTGGTTCAACACCTCTGCCTCATAAATGAGGCAGTTATTCCAGTTTACCCACTGGTTAACAACCCAGATAATCTCCTGTCTAATGTCTGTCCTTTCTACCACCTTCAACTTTACTGTTCTGGACCTAAAAGATGCCATCCTTACTCTCCCTTTAAACCCTGACTTATACTTCCCATTTACCTTCACCTGGGAGGACCCAGGCTCCTGGTCCTCCAGACATTTCTTTGGCCAAGTTCTGGCTCAAGAACTCTCAAACTTTGAACCAGGTACTAACACGCTCCTCCAATACATTGATGATCTTCTTCTCTGCAGTCCTACATTGTCTCTGTCCCAACAAGTCACCTCTGTGCTCCATAACTTCCTTGGATCCCTGGGATATTGAGTCTCAACAACTAAAGCTCAGCTGTACTCTCCTATAGTGGTATATTTGGGTGTTCAACTTAGTCCAGGGTCTAAGACCTGCACCTTTGAGAGGGTACAGGCCCTGTGCGATTTACAGCCCCGAACCACAGTGGCTAAAATCCTCTTGTTTTGGGGTCTGCTGGGTTTTTCCACCATTAGAGCCCTAATTTTGCTATTACCCCCAAGCCTCTGTACCAGGCAGCCAGAGAGACAACCATGGTGCCTCTCACCCACACGGCCATCATCCATCGCCACTTCTCTCTACTGTGAGATGCCCTCCTAACAGCCCCTGCTCTTGCTCTTCCAGACCCCATGAAGCCTTACCATCTCTATATAGATGAGAGGTCAGGAGTGGTCATGAGAGTTCTAACCCAACAGGCTGGAATTTCAAATCAGGCTGTTGCCTTTTTATCCAAACATCTGGACCTCACTGTCTGTGGATGACAACCATGCCTGAGAGCCTTGGCAGTAGCAGATAAACTCGCTTGGGAGGCTCTCAAGATCACCTTGTCCAGGCCAACCACAGTATATTCCACCTACCACCACTCAGACCTTCTAAGACACTTCTCTTTCACTCTCCTTGGGCCTTCACAAGTCCATGATTTTAACTTACTGTTTCTAGAAAAACCCCAAATTACTTTGGCCTCAAGTCCTGCCCTAAATCCCACAACTCTCCCTTTTACTCCCTCCCCCTCTGGTACCTCCTCTCACTCTTGCTCAGAGGCTTTAACCTCACCTTGGCCAGGTCTTTGAGACGAGTTACTTATAGATCCCCAACCTACCCTGTTGGTTGACAGAAGTTCCCTTATAGATATTCAGGAAAATGCCAGGCAGAATAAGCAGTGGTCACTTCCACTAACACAGTTGAAGCAACCTGCCTGCCAATAGGAACCTTCTCAAAAAAGGCCAAATTAATTGTCTTGACCAGGGCACTCCAAATAGCCAAGGGACAATGGGCTAATATCTGTACTGACTCTAAATATGCCTTCTTAATAGCTCATACTCATTCTTCACTCAGGAAGGAAAGGATCTTTCTTACTACCAAGGGCACTCCCATAGTTAATGGACCCCCTTATAGCCAACCTCTTGGAGTCCCTTGTAGAAGTAGCCATTTTTCACTGTTGGGGACACCAATCCTCCAAGGATCCAGTGGCCTTTAGGCAATGCCAAGACTGACCTAGTTGCCTGGGGGCTGGCCTCCATCTCCTCTGATACCACAAACATATTTTGTTCTAAACTCCCTCCTATCAGCCCTGTTACCAATCAAAAGAGAGGGACAAGCTCATAAAAAGGGGGGCCATAAAAACAAAAGATGGATGGTTGTATTTAAATAACCATCTCTTTCTTCCTCAAGACCATGCATTGTTGATCATTTCAGACATCCACCAGATATTACACATAGGCCCCAAAGCTTTGTTCCACTTCTTAGAGCCCCTTTGACCCCTCCCATCTCTGAGATTGTATTTCTCAGGTTCACTCCTCAGGGCAGATGTGAACCCAGGCCAATCCACAGGGTGCTCTCCACATATGTCATCTACATCAGCTTTGTGGACACCAACTGGGTGAAGATTGGCAGGTTGATTTCACCTATATGCCTACTCGTAAAAAAATCCATTATCTCCTAACTCTTGTGGACACTTTTACAGGACAGATAGAAGCGTTTCCAGCCTACAGGAAAATGGCAAATGTGATGGCTCAGGTACTCCTGGACCACATAATTCCTTTGTTTGGTGTCCCATGGACCATCCAGATGGACAATTGTCCAGCTTCACTTCCAGGGTCATGGAGCTTGTGTCAGAAGCTCTCAACACCTCCTGGAAATTCCATGTCCCCTACCATCCACAATCCTCAGAAAGGTGGCAAGGGCCAATGGTCTCATGAAACAACAGCTAATCAATCCTCTCATTGAACTCAGGTTATCTTGGCCCTCCCTTCTTCCCATTGCTCTTACTTGCCTCAGGACCACCCCATGTTCCCCTACAGGTCTGAGATATTCCAGGTTCTTTATGGCAGGCCCTTTCTCCTTAACCATCACCTCCTAGCCCAACCTCCTCCGCTAGAGGGGTATCTACCCTACCTCTCCTTTCTGAGGTCCCTTCTCCATTCACATGCTGATGGTTGTCTCCCTGCCCCCACAAAAGTGGACCCTAATGCCCCTAAACCTGCCCTCCTCTCCCTAGGGGACAGAGTACTCCTGAAACAGCTAGTTCCTAGGTCTGTTGAACCTCAGTGGACAGGACCTCACATGATAATCCTCACCAACCCCTTGGCTGCCAAGCTATTGGAACATCCATGCTGGTACCGTCTCTCTAGGCACAAGTGGGAACCTACTCAGGACACTTGGTCTGTCTAGCAGTTAGGACCTTCCACCTTCTGGTTTTCCAAGATGCCACAATGAAGGGACTATCTGCTCCTCATCCTGGCACACTCATCTTTGGTAATACAAACAAGATGGGTAATAACAATATTTCTTCTCCTAGTCACCTGCCTTCTCATCTCCCTCAAGGAACAGATGCCAGGTATCTCTGGGAGGACAGTAAACAGGATGCCTCTCCAGCAGTACCTCTCATTGAGTGTGAACCCACTAACACCCAGCTCTCCCCTCCCCCACATTGCCCCATGCCTGCAGGAAGTAGCCACACATGAGCTGATGCCCCTCTTTCCAAAGAGAGCCTAAAATGTTGGTCATAAATATCACCTCAGCTTACTGTCGCTCTTTGCACAAAGGGTCTGAAATGTAATCCTACCCCCTGGCATCCATCTTTGGAAGCCTGCCAAATCTTAACCCCTCCCCATGAAAGGTCAAGACCACTCCCACAGGCTATTAAAACTGCCTCCCAGAGAATAAACGTGTGGTTATTCCTGAACCTTTTTGGTGGTCCTGATGGCTTTCTGTCCCTCACTTGGGCCACCTGAGAGTACAAATATCCAATTAAACCTGTATGTCTTAATTTGATCTGATTTGGTCTGATTGGAATTATTTGCATATGTGAAGAGGCTCATTTTTAGGTATATTCCTAACAATGGCAAGATTACCCTTTTTTGGTCCCAATTTTTCTTTCTTTGTCCTATTTCTAAAGTTCTGACAATGGTCCCTATTAAAATTCCAACACAATTCTTTACAGACCTTGAAAGAACAATACTCAGCTTCATATGGAAAAAGAAAACACTCAGGACAGTCCTGATGACATATAAGCCACTGGTTCCCACTCAGAAGAGATGGAAGGAGGTTCTTGAATCTGCATTCCTGACTTTCTTACATCATCATGCTGCAGTCTAAGAAATGAAGGAAGATTGCAGTGATTCCTAGTTTCTTGGTGGATTACTGCACAAATTTCCAGACCTCAGTGTGTCTTGTTTACTTTGGCACTGGCACAAGAACACTGACTGAATGTTTGACAGTTTATCCATACTACATCTTGAGACACAGAACTCATTTTTGTCAGTATGATGTTCAGTCTACTGTTGACATAAGTAAAGGACCTGAGAACATTTCCTCTCAGGGGAAAAACCTTGTTAATGCAATGTAACAAAGATTATGAAGGCAAAGAGTAAATGAAGCTGCCCTGAAGAAATGAGGAAGGATGGCATAAAAGATTATGATGTTGCTCAGAGATGGGACAGTTCAAACATATCTTTAAAACTCAAAAGCTGCAGTGCAGATGGGCTATAAAAGAGAAAAAATACTCATAGCTCATGTTATGGTTTAAAGAAAATGCTGCAGGTCCCCAAGTGGCTGCAGTGGACAGTAGATGCATGATCTGCTCTGTCGCTGAGCTGCATCACCACAAGCCACAGTGGATAGCAAATGGCTGGAATTGAAGATACTTGCCTCGTGGATTCGACTAATCTTATTGACAGAAGTAGTGGTGGCAGGGACAGTTTGAGGAAAAGTGGAGCTGGTGGGACACTAGTGGAGTGAGGGTTTATACCATAGCCCAAAACATGAAAACCCCAGAAAATGGTGACACCACAAGGCTTATAGGGTGATATCTACCCTCTATATGTGGGGTGTGACAGCAACAAACACTGCAGGGCTTGTGGGAGAGTGTCCTCCACCTATAGGCAGGATATCAAAGCCTGACTGGCTCTAGTTAGGATGACTCAGAAGCCAGAAAAACCACGGCAGGGACCACTGATGAGTGGTCCAAAAGAAAAGAAAAAAAAAGGAGAAAGAAAAATCTTAGGGACCCTGAGCTTCAGTCACAGGATGATTGAACCTGGTCATCTAAACACAATTTCAGCTAAGGGAAGCAATCCAGAGATGAATGTCAGTGAAGGGCTCAACTGTAGACAATAAGGCCATGGCTGGGTCTTGGGACCAATGCTATGGTTTAAATAAAATGCTACAGGTTCTTGAGTGGCTGCAGTGGACAGCAGGATTCGAGATCATGCCAGAGGTCCCTGAAGCAGCAGCAGGCAGCAGGTCCTGAGAGCAGCCAGTCCCAGGCATATATGGCACAGTTCTCCAATTGGTGTAGTGGGCCATGAGGGGCAATGAATCCCAGGCAGGGAGCTGCCTGGTGGGTGCAAGACCTTGACGGTGCAGCCAGTCCCATGAAGAAAGACAGATGGATAGGTATGCCAAAAGACCATGCTGCAGGTCTCCGAAGGCAGCTGGTCCCAGGCAGGGAGCCACGTGGCTAGTGAGAGACAGAGACACGGATAGGCATGCCATGCAGACCGAGGTTGGATATTTATTTAGTGGGTTACGGAAAGGAATGGGAAATGGGGAAAGTGGAGAAGAGAGAAGTGCAGAGAGAGAGAGAGAGAGAGAGAGAGAGAGAGGAGAGGAGAGAAGCTATGAGCAGCAGTTACCTCTTCAAGAGAGAGAGACAGAAAAGAAGGACTCAGGATGAAGCTGAAGATCACCTTGCCTCAGCAGACAGGGAAGGGAGTGGGCATGGCTTGTCTCTTAAAGGGACAGGACAGACCAATACTGCTCACCCACCACAGAAACTTTTCTTGTTATTTGATTAGAATGGATTTTAGAGAATTGTGATTTGACAAATTGTGTTTATTGTTAATTTCTAAACTCAAATTCTGGTATTGACCTGTTAATGTTTGTAACTGCTTTAGTTCATAATGAAGGTGTTACTGATTACAAAACAGTTCGAAGTTGTCTGAGACAATTTTGAGATTGCCAATGAGTCTTTAGATTTGATATGTTTAAAAGGACATATTGGGATTTTAATTATAGTTGAAAATTGTTAAAGATATCCTAGACCAATTTAAAAAGGCAACCTCAATTCTAGTCATCCTTCATTTCTTTATTAGGAGATATTGAGGCCATATGAGCATGTATATTGCTAAGCATTATTTGCTTGCATATTATTATCTAGTTGTTAATGAATCATCTCAAAAAAAAGTTGGCTCAAAGGTGTACAACACCTAGAAATGCTTTCTCCCTTAACCCATTTTTCACAGAGGCTGGCAGCCAGAGATGGTTAAGATCCTTTACACCCCAGGCAATCTAAGACAGGGCATACATGACAGAATGTATATAACCATGATAGGTAAGTCTGGAAAATGGGAAAAGGACCCTAAGGCAGAGACAATTCTCTATGGTATAGCAGAAACACAGAGTTTATTAAATAATATAAAAAGGAAGAATATGTGGGGGCCCACAAATGTTATTCTTGCTCCACTTTGACTAAATGTCAGAGAGTTTGAGCTTATTTTCACTCCTGTAAAGTTGTTGACAAGTGGCTAAAAACAAGGTATCCTGACCTAGGATGTTTTTGCTTGCTGTTTTGAACATTAAGATGGCCCATAGAGGTGGATCTGCTCCACCTTGACCGAAGGTCAGAGAATTCAAGCCTATACTGTTCCTTCATTTTTAAAACAGGAGGTTTGACATAAGGAGTGAATGACTACAGAATACTTGGTCTAAGGAGTGTTTGCTGCATATCCTGTCCAAAATATCAGAATGCTTAATTTGGGAAATAATGACTTGATGCCAAGTATTGAACCAAGTAACTGTTCTGCTTTTTAATAGGGTTATATAATCACATGGCAAACAAACATGAGTGGATATCATATTCATTTTTCACTGAGTTGCACTCTTGGTACTATCATATTGATAGCTGATGGCTGGTTTGGGAGGGAGAGTCAGTTTTCATTAATTCTGTGGCTCCTGGAAAGTGAGTCATGCTGAGAAGACGAGAAGCACAAACTGAACTCCGTTTGAAATTAAGAAAAAAAATACATGAGGTTGGTAGGTGTTCGGTGGATATAGGTGAAGTTATGGGAAGTGGAGGACTCAGATATGATCACAACATAATATCCATTGTGACAATCTCAAATAATTAATAAAAAATATTGTGTTAAAAGAAAAAAATAGAGCATAGTTGCTCACACTTTTAAATCAGTACTCAGGAATTAGAAGTAGAAAGAACTCTGTGAATTTGAGGCCAGCCTGGTCTACAAAGGGAGTTCTAGAACAGTCAAGGCTTTGTAGAGAGGCCCTGCTTCAAAACAAGAAGGAAAGAAGGAAGAGAGGGAGGAAGGAGGAAGGGAGGGAAAAAGGAAGGAATGAAGGAAAGAAGGAAGAAAAGAAAGAAATAGCACCTAACAATCCCACTCTGCCACCACTATCAATTCTTCCTACTCCTAAATTTTCTTCAAATAATTGTCAAGAATATGGAAGGTCAAGACTACAAACTAATAAACTAGCTAGATATGTTTTGTACATGGTGGTAGAAACCCTGAAACTTCTAGGTTAGGGATAAGTGAGAATTCGCTACTCGTGACAATATCTGTGGCTAAAGTAAGGTCACTTTTGCATCAGTTCTTGCATTGCTAGTTTTCAGAACATGAAGTGAAACAGTTCAATGACACATGAACATTCAGTAGGTTGAGTAAAAAGAGAAAAACCTTGAGTAATGGGAACCCATATCATTTGCAATGAACAGTAAAAATGGCTGCCTCTTTGACAAGGAGATTAGCTGTTTACTTTATTAGACATGATTCACATTTCCTTGCAGAGAGATGCTGTCTCTGCACATCAAGACTGTTCAATATACAAACTTGTTGAATAAATGTAGAATGAAGCACAGTCAGTCCCTCCACTTGTCACATGTAAAAACAATGTAAGAAATCCTAGCATGTAGATACTCATATGTTCCTACCCCTAGGCACAGAACACATGTCAATTTTTAGTGCTAGGAGAACATGTGACAGTTTCTTCAAAGTGTATATCCCTTTATTAGCTGATCACAGTCCAATGGAAGACCACACATTCCAAATTATTTTGACAGCACAAACTAATCTTAAGAGGTTTTTGTTTTTGTTGTTTGTTTGTGGTTTTGGTTGGTTGTTTGATTGATTGGTTAGTTAGTTGTTTGGTTGGTTATTTGTTTGGGAGGTTAGTTGGTTGGTTGGTATGTTTTTTTTTTATTTTGGGGACACAAAGTTAGATGGGTAGGGAAGGGTAATGAATCTGGGAAGAGCTGAGGATAAGCATGTATTGCTTGAGATATTTCTGTCCCGCCAGGTCCTGAAGCTGTTCAGTCTATATTAATCATAAACTGGTTTGGCCTCTTAGCTCAGGCCTGCTATTAACTATTACAGCCTACATTAACCCATAATTCTTGTCTGTGTCAGCCATGCGTCTTGGCACCTTTGATCAGCAAGGCATTCTCATGTTGCTTCCTCTGCATCTGGTTTATGACTGCAGACTCAGCCTTTCCTTTTCCAAGAATTCTGCTGTTCCTGCCTGGCTACTAGCCAGTCAACATTTTATTAAACCAGTACAACTTACAAAACGTTGCAGGGTACAAGACCATTGTCCCACAGCAAGTATGAACACAATGCATACAAAATTCTTAAAGAAGTGATTTTAAGAAAAAATAAAGAGCAGAATAAATAAGTAAATAGAAAGCAATGAAGAAAACAGAAAAACAAAAATAAACAAAACATCAAAAAGTAAAATTTAAAATAAAAATATAAGAGATCAAAAAGAATTAATTTCAAATAGATGCTTATTGATTTCTTTTTTAAGTCTTACTTTTGCTTTTTAATTACGTTTATGTCTTGGGGGGGCAGGTAAGTGCACATGAATATGTGTGCCCAAAGAGGCCAAAAGATGTACTTAGATGTCCTGGAGGCAGAGTTACATGCAATTGTGCAGTGCCAACAAATTTGCTGGGAAGCACATTGCAAGAACAGTACACCCTCTTACCCGCTGAGCCTTCTCCAGTTCACCCCCCCATTCCACCCCTCCCCATTTCTCATTGAATACTTCAGGTTTTATTTGGTTACTAGCCTACTTTTTCCAGTAGGCTTTCATACTCAAAATGTTCTTTTTCTCTCTGCATCTAACTTTCTCTTTTTCTTTCTCCTTCTCTCTCTCTCTCCCTTCTCTTCCCCTATTCTATTTATCTCAACAAAACTCCCCACTTAAAAATATTTATATGCAAACTTAGACTAAATTTTCCTAATTTATTATAAAACAATGCCTGGAGGAAAAAAAGATATTCAACAAAATTCTGCTAGGGAATAAGAAAGGAATGCATGCCACTGCCAAACCTGCTTTGATAAATAAGAAATCAAATAAGTTAGTAAGACTTATTCTTTACAATCAGAAAAGCGCTCTAAAATTCTTGAATAAAGTTTGATAATTTGAAAACAATACATTTAAAAGTATATGATCCAAGTGTTGAAATTGATTCTAATTTTGTAAATAACAATGCAGTCATGAAATTACTTTAAAAAATCAAGAAAGCTACACCACAGATGTATTTTTATTTTATAAATTCTCTGTAACTTGTGTGTCATTTTATAATCATCAGGAAAAACAGTTGAGATTTTTGTAACATTTGACAAGTACATGGAGGCCGGAATCCTGCTTCTCAACCACTCCATCAAATTCAGATACACATTGTCTGGAGGGAGGAGAGTCTCTGTAATGTTTAACAGCTCATGCTCAGTATTCTTCTAAAAATGGGTAGTAAGGGTGATCCACCGCACTGAAAGAGAAGAAGAAACACTGGTTGTTCACAAGTCACACTTCTGATAGACAAAATGAAGACAGTCATGATTTGAGGATCCAGACAAACTTCAGTGGACTCTGTCTTGGTAAACACAAGGAATACATCAGTGATTCAGATTGTGGATCAACTGATTTAATTGTTTTCTTCTTAGAATTTTATTATTATTGTCTGTGTGCCAAGACATGCTTGTGGAGGTCAAAGGACACCTTTGATGTAGCTTGGTAAAGGACTGTCCCAGAGGAAATGTCGACGGACACCAAGAGGAGGAAGCTGAAAGAGAATTACGTTTTCCCTAGGACTTATTCATATCACCTTTAAGAATTCGTCTTCCACAAAGATTATTCAAAGTATATGTTATACTGCCTTAGTATGAACAAAGTTAGAATAGGTTTTAGTGTAAACAAAGTTAAAATAGTCTTGATGCATAACTGTACATTCATTATTATTGAATTCTCTTTTATTTCTTTGGATTACAATACACATTAATGAGAAAGTATTTTCATGGGTCTCTGACTATATCATGAGCCACAGATAGTCTTTTCTCTGAGTCTAATGGGCAATTGAACCCTGAGGACACTTATTTTGGCAAAAGGTGATAGCATATTCTTTAACATCAGTTCACAGTGATGCAATTTTGAGCATTTGGGGGGAGAAGGTCATATATATTCTGTGTTTCAGTTGAACTCACTGTGTATCAAGGATGACCTCAAACTTCTCATCCTCCTGTTTCTATCTCCCAAGGGCTAAGAATAATGGTTTAGGCTATCATGTCTGTTTATATGTGGTGCTTGGGAAGTGCTGAACCAACCAAACTACAGACCCAGATTGGCCAGTTTTGAAATGGGGTTGATCCTGAGTCTCACTGCATATCATGAACTTCAGAGGTAACTTCTCTCTTCTGAGGTCCATAGGGATGCCTTCCTTTGTTGCAAACCTATTCTGAAAATCAGGTGGGTATTCTGCAATGACACTGTATTAAAATACTTTCATGTGGTTTCAGCTCACTGAAAATCTGGCTCTGGAAGCTGAGTTACCACTTCCTGTATTTAAGACCCAAAGTATTTTTGTTTCGATGTATCTTCCCAGGCCTCTTGTCTAGGGTTGGGATCCCTCCACCCCTGAAAAACTCTGACAAGGAATGAAAAATAGCCCAAGAGTGAAAACATCATGCTTTTGAGACAGCGAGAGGTTTCCATAATGTAAATTGCCTGCCATGGGAAAAAAGAAGCCGCAAGTTCAGCCATGGAAACTGCCTCATCTTCCCCTGTGACCTGCATATAATAATATTCTGGCCTGCTGTGTGAACTCTGTTCCCATAGCACTTTGTTTACTCCCAAGAGGAGAATGCCTCCCACCTGCCAAGGAATGTGAAGGGTAAGATGTGTCCCCTCCCATTATTAGCTGTGCAGCTTTGTGTGTTCAAAGACATTACTCAAACAACCCCCTACAGTCAAGAGATCTCCTGTCTCTTGAGAACTTCTAGTGATAAGAAATACTCTGAATGTTTTCCATCATTTCTCCCGCCCCCAACTCTGAGCTTTCCATAATAAAGAAAACTTCACAGAATGCCAGTAAAGGCATTCTTGAGCAGCAGATCCTAGAGTCTCTGGGTCTGTTGAATCTTGAATTTGACTTCAATTCCTCACCACCAGTCACTGGTAGATCTCTGTATTCCCAGGTCTCTGCTGGATGTTATAAGCACCCATTTGGATAATGTTATCTTTCTCAGCTAGGGTTTTGTTCTACTTGGAATCCTCACCCTAGGGGCTCACTCTTCTCTGCTCAAGACTGTCAATTAGGAACTGCCTCGACTTCCCCAGTTTGATTTTGCTGGATGTTTGTAAGCATCCAGTGTAGTAACACAACCTTTCTGCTGTCATGTACTTAGAATCTTCACCTGAATAGAACCTGTTCTCTGTTCGAGACTCTATTGAGAACTCAGGCTGGTTGTTGTAAAGTTGCTGTCTCAGTCAACTTCTGGATATTCTGAGTGTGCAGTTTAACTATGTTTGCAACCTATCTTCTATTTTACATATATATACATATATGTATATATATATATATATGTAAACTCACTCATACAAAAGCAAATGCTTAGCTAGACTGATCATTCCCTGGATCCTCTAGAATATCTTCATGGTATACCTCCTTGCTACAAAAGGCAAATAACCCATAAAACAGTCTAGAGGCATTACTTACAATGAAAATTTAAAATATCGAAAATTTCTGTTGAGGCCATCAATCACTTTCATGTCTTCCGGGGTCAATTCAAAATCAAACACCTAGGATGAAAGACATATTCAGAAAAAATAAAAAATAATCAATCAATAAATAAATAAATAAGCCATTGAAGTGTCCCTCTACTTAGAAATATAAGGGTGATAGCAACAAGGGTGACTTTAAGAGAAGAATTTTATTCACCATTGGCCTCCAGATGGCCCAGGTCTCAGAACTTTTGGCTGAATATGGCAGGCCCCTCCTTTCCCATTTCTTTCCTACTTTGATCCATTTCACAAAAGAAAGACTCATCAACCCCTAATCTTAAGAAAGGCAGGAAAAAGAACTCCCAAATTAATTTTCAAATCTAGATGAAATACTAGAATTAGTCTCACCAAAATTTGTTAAACTTTTCTTCCTTTGCTACCCTGGAGTTTGATCTAGCTTTGAATAGACCCCTTCCCCAAGTCACAGAGCATAATCTAACTCCTCTCCAAGACTTGACTGAGTTGAAGAATATCTTCCCCTGATTCAACCATATCACTTGATCATCTCATGTTCTCAAACATTATCAGACATTATTCTTTTTTTTCAAAAGAACTTTTCTGATATTATATATAATTTATATTTATTTATATTATGTAAACTTAAATATATCTGTATAATCATCTATATATATTAAATGTGTCTGTGATGGTTAAAGTTAATAGTCAACTTGACAGAATCTAGAACCATCAGTGAGATGAGTCATAGGGCATGCCTGTATAGTATCACCTTGGTTATGCTAATTGATATGAGAAGACCCATCATGACTGTGGGTAGGATCACTCCCTAAGAAGGGGATCTTGGACTGCATACAGCAGAGAAGAGCTGAGCAGGCATCCAACTATCTCTACATTTGACTGTATAGACATTATGACCAGCTCCCTCAGGCTCCTGCCACTATAATTTCACTGTGATGGTAGTCTGTGCCCTTGCAGTGTGATTCACAATAAACCCTTTCTTCCTAGAGTTTCTTCTGCCAGGATATTTTATCACATCAATAGGAAAAGAAAGCAAGACACTGTCTATCCATATGTCCACCAGAAGTCCTTCTGAAAAAATACATTCTTTA
>LOEQ01019178.1:0-13610 GCA_001685075.1 Bramus lutescens
GTTTTAGTGTATACACCCACACTGCAGAAATGTTCTTTTCTTGATAATTCTCATGTGGAATCTTTACAAAGATTATATTTCTCACGGGAAATGGTGTAATACATCTTTGGTATAGATCATTAAATCATATCTTCCTAAATTTGTATGTGTGTTTGTGAGTATGTGTGTGCATGTTTGCATGTGTATGTCTGTGGTGGATGTGTATGTTCATAGTATGCATGTGTGAACATGTGTATATGCATGCTGTGTCTGTGTGTAATGTGTATATGTGGTGTGCAGTGTGTGTGTATGTGTGTGTGGTGTGAGTGTGTGTATGTATGTGTGGTGTATATGCATGGATGTGGTGTGAATGTGTGTGTGTTCTACGTGCGTGTGCTGTGTGTATGGTATATCTAAGTGTATGTGGGGTGTGTGTGTGTTGTGTATATGTGCTGTGTGTATGTATGAGGTGTGTGTCTATGTGTATATGTGTGTGGTATGTGTATGGTTATGTGGGTCTATTACATACCCACCACCATCATCAGACATCTACACACCATTCTTTGAAACTTCAAAGATTATAGCATTTACCTAGCAAAACTTAAAGAGTGAAAACAACTGCAAAATGTAAATAATGAGATCAAGTCTTTGCAACCCAACAGGAAAGCAAGAGAAACCATGACAACTGCTGGAAAAGTCCTTAATCAGGGTTTATACAATGCAGCAGCTTTGGGGCAGTCTCGTCATTTACAACCCGACACTCAGGCATAACTCACCAGCACATAGAAAGTGACCTGCTATGCTGACCTTTTCTTCATAAGTGAATTTATGAAGACTTAAAAAATCATAAAACTCTTTCTCAAATAATCTATCCACAGAAGAATAGAACATGAGAAAATGAGTATCTCAGGACATATGAAAGATGCATAATAAATATTGATTAGAAAACTTAGTAGAGACAAAATTTATGGAATAAAATGAGGTGAAATAGGGAAATAGAATAAAACGTGAATGATAGAAAAGCAGAAGATGAAAATTCTCAGACTTCTTGTCTGCACAATAGTNATGTTTGCATGTGTATGTCTGTGGTGGATGTGTATGTTCATAGTATGCATGTGTGAACATGTGTATATGCATGCTGTGTCTGTGTGTAATGTGTATATGTGGTGTGCAGTGTGTGTGTATGTGTGTGTGGTGTGAGTGTGTGTATGTATGTGTGGTGTATATGCATGGATGTGGTGTGAATGTGTGTGTGTTCTACGTGCGTGTGCTGTGTGTATGGTATATCTAAGTGTATGTGGGGTGTGTGTGTGTTGTGTATATGTGCTGTGTGTATGTATGAGGTGTGTGTCTATGTGTATATGTGTGTGGTATGTGTATGGTTATGTGGGTCTATTACATACCCACCACCATCATCAGACATCTACACACCATTCTTTGAAACTTCAAAGATTATAGCATTTACCTAGCAAAACTTAAAGAGTGAAAACAACTGCAAAATGTAAATAATGAGATCAAGTCTTTGCAACCCAACAGGAAAGCAAGAGAAACCATGACAACTGCTGGAAAAGTCCTTAATCAGGGTTTATACAATGCAGCAGCTTTGGGGCAGTCTCGTCATTTACAACCCGACACTCAGGCATAACTCACCAGCACATAGAAAGTGACCTGCTATGCTGACCTTTTCTTCATAAGTGAATTTATGAAGACTTAAAAAATCATAAAACTCTTTCTCAAATAATCTATCCACAGAAGAATAGAACATGAGAAAATGAGTATCTCAGGACATATGAAAGATGCATAATAAATATTGATTAGAAAACTTAGTAGAGACAAAATTTATGGAATAAAATGAGGTGAAATAGGGAAATAGAATAAAACGTGAATGATAGAAAAGCAGAAGATGAAAATTCTCAGACTTCTTGTCTGCACAATAGTGAACATGGCTAGGGAAGGTTTAATCAGCAAAAGATTTCCTCTGAATGGGTAGGACCGAAAGATCCTTAGAGGGTCACAAAAGAAAATAAATTCTAGTTTTATTATATTTTANATGTTTGCATGTGTATGTCTGTGGTGGATGTGTATGTTCATAGTATGCATGTGTGAACATGTGTATATGCATGCTGTGTCTGTGTGTAATGTGTATATGTGGTGTGCAGTGTGTGTGTATGTGTGTGTGGTGTGAGTGTGTGTATGTATGTGTGGTGTATATGCATGGATGTGGTGTGAATGTGTGTGTGTTCTACGTGCGTGTGCTGTGTGTATGGTATATCTAAGTGTATGTGGGGTGTGTGTGTGTTGTGTATATGTGCTGTGTGTATGTATGAGGTGTGTGTCTATGTGTATATGTGTGTGGTATGTGTATGGTTATGTGGGTCTATTACATACCCACCACCATCATCAGACATCTACACACCATTCTTTGAAACTTCAAAGATTATAGCATTTACCTAGCAAAACTTAAAGAGTGAAAACAACTGCAAAATGTAAATAATGAGATCAAGTCTTTGCAACCCAACAGGAAAGCAAGAGAAACCATGACAACTGCTGGAAAAGTCCTTAATCAGGGTTTATACAATGCAGCAGCTTTGGGGCAGTCTCGTCATTTACAACCCGACACTCAGGCATAACTCACCAGCACATAGAAAGTGACCTGCTATGCTGACCTTTTCTTCATAAGTGAATTTATGAAGACTTAAAAAATCATAAAACTCTTTCTCAAATAATCTATCCACAGAAGAATAGAACATGAGAAAATGAGTATCTCAGGACATATGAAAGATGCATAATAAATATTGATTAGAAAACTTAGTAGAGACAAAATTTATGGAATAAAATGAGGTGAAATAGGGAAATAGAATAAAACGTGAATGATAGAAAAGCAGAAGATGAAAATTCTCAGACTTCTTGTCTGCACAATAGTAAACATGGCTAGGGAAGGTTTAATCAGCAAAAGATTTCCTCTGAATGGGTAGGAACAAAAGATCCTTAGAGGGTCACAAAAGAAAATAAATTCTAGTTTTATTATATTTTATAAAAAATCATAAAAGATGGTAAAACTACAAATAAAATTTTAAGCAATCAGTATTTGATTCCATTGTAGGTGTTTCTAATTTCTAAAAGGATCCATGTATGATGGCATACATGATATCATAATGACACGAGACGCATTGGCATCAAAATCATAAAACAACTTTTATCAAATTTTAGCTTTAAAGCCTTAAAGAGAACACACACATAAACACATAACAATTAACAAATCAATGTTACCAATATGATCCATCAATTGGTAGATACATCAATAACAGGTAGAAAGGCACACACCAGTACTTACTTCGGCAGAAAGAGATACATATAAAACAATCTGGGAATACAGACACGTATATTCAACATCATAGGAAGTGATAGGAAAATCATCAGAACTTAAAAATATCTTTGAGCGGTGTATTGTAAAGAAATATATCCACCACAAAATTGACTCTATTATTTAAAAAGCTCAAAAGCAGAACAAAGTGCTAGAAGATTGCAGAAGTGTGATTGTGCTGGTTTTATATTTTTTATTTTAAAAAAATCTAGCTTTCATTTTACATACCAAACACAGTTCCCCCTCCCTCCCTTTCTCTCATCCCCTTGCCTCTCCCCTTCCCACCCCCTATATGCTCCTCAGAGGGTGTAAGGCCTTCCTTGGGGAGTCAAAGTCTGGTATACCAAGTTGAGGCGGGACCAATTCCCTGACTCAGTAACAAGATGTACAAGTTATCCCACTCTATGGAATGGGCTCCAAAAAGCCAGCTCATGGGCCTGGGTTAGGTCCTAATGCTACTGCCAGCAACCTTCCCACTACAGATCAAGTCACATAACTGTTATCCACATTCAGAGGATCTAGTTCAGTCCCATGCAGCCTCCCAAGGCAGTCCATAGTCCTTGAGCTCCAACTAGCTCAGGTCTGTTGTCTCTGTGGTTTACCCCATTGTGCTCATGACTGCCTCCCCTATCCCTCCACCTTCTCTTTAACTGAACCCCAGAGCCCAGCCCAGTGCTTGGCTATTAGTCACTTCATCTGCTCCCATCAGTTACTGGATGTAAGCTTTCTACTTCGTCATGTAGGTCGACTGTGCTGTGTTTATTTGAGCTTTCCCCACTTGCTATAGACCAAGCCAAGGTTTGAACTATTTTTTATTATTAAATTTTTCCACTTTTCCTGTCCCCAAAGAAAACTTAAAACTCTTCAAAGAGACGCAGTAAGTATAGGAAAACAAAGAAAGGATGTAACATTTCCCTATTTGCCTTCCCTTGTTTTAACTCATTGTGGAACATGAAATCATAGGGTGCGTGCAAGTCAAAATTCCTGTATGCTTTAGAGAAAACTACAAATCCTAGAAGAGGATTCCATTTCTTTTCATTTCTTCACTACCCATCCCTTTCTCCCAACCCCCTTCTTCTCCACCAGACAGTGTCCTTCCTAAAAGCCGTTTCACCAATAGATTTAAGAAAGAATAGGATATGGATAACTGTTCTGTTGAGAATATGTGGCAACCCATCAGGAAAATAATCTTGGTGGAGATGTTTTTGAAAATAGCAAGTGCAATTGTCTAAAATACCTACTCATTTGAACTTGATTAAAGTGTATGGCTGCAAAAACTATTAAAATTACATTTCCACTTGGATAAAATTATGCTACACTCCAAATGGCGTGTCATGTTAAAGTTAAAGGATCTTGTTATTATTGTTTGGTTGAGCTTTCTTTAAGAGGACAAGTTATACTCTAGTTAATTTGTGAAAAGTTGCAAAAGTAAATTGTTGTCTATTTCATATTTTTACCCCACATTCAAGTTTAAATAGTAGGCTTTCAAAAATTAAATTAATGCGCACCTTCTTAGACCTTGATGGGGGGGAGGACCTTGGACTTNAGGAAAATGGGAGGAGGTGGAAAATTTTAATAATAATAAAGAAAATGGAAAAAATCATAGTCCTTGAACTCCTGAAGTCATAGATGTTGATTTTTAGAAATCCCAATTCTTAGTGAAAAATTATTGAGAATACAGACAGACCCTTGGTGCTTACCACTTCTACCAGAAGAAGAGGTGATGTTCAGGATTCTATTCTGGAAGAAAAGAGAAATAAAATTATTGAGGATGGAAAAAAAATAAATTACTAGAAAGGCCATTTAAATATTAATGTGTTAGCAGTCTCTAATAGCTAAGTGGACCAAAATTGCAGTGGTCTATTTAAATGAGTGTTGTGACATATTTCACTTTCACGTGTATGTTTTTTTCACAAGTATTAATGTTATAGGGAAGCATAGACATAATTTACAAAAATAGCACCTACAATAAAGAAAAAAATCAACCATTATCCCAATATCAAAAGATAATACCTTTGTATAGAAATATTTATAGATATGATAAAGCTATATATTATAGCCAGGACATAAAACATTAAACTTATCTAGTAGGTAAATGCCCTTTTATATAAAGCTTTTAAAATTTAAGGTTGTATTATATCTATTTTACATATCATTAAATATTCTATTACACAGTCATTCTGTAAATTATTTAATTGGCACTCTAGTGTTTGTATGGATATATTGTCTAACTATTTATTTTAAATGATGTTTCCTATCTAAAGGTGGCATTACTGATTGAAATGCTGTGATCACTGATGTTTTTACATA
Source organism: Bramus lutescens (assembly GCA_001685075.1). Classification (NCBI taxonomy): domain Eukaryota; kingdom Metazoa; phylum Chordata; class Mammalia; order Rodentia; family Cricetidae; genus Bramus; species Bramus lutescens. Next base: position 5,654 of record LOEQ01019178.1, read on the forward strand.
ATTAGCCAGCAGCCCAGGTTGTGAGACTCATTAAAATTTCAGAGCTGCACAGTCTCAGATTCGAAATATGGCAACTCTAGCTCCTCTATTTTGGACTCCATTTAAAAGACGTTCTATAAAAGTGTAAAGAGGAAGTTGAAATTCAGAAGCTTGTTTATTTTTTATCTTAGTCAAATTAGCAATATATTCCCTCAAAAGAAAAAATAGTTTTAATTCATTGAGATAGTCACATTTTAGATATTGTTTTATTGTACTCTTTTGCAACATTTAATGCATTTTCTCAAGTATTACCTACTTAGAAATTGATAAATCACAAAGTTATCAAGCACCTAATTATACAACTAGACTCTTCTATTTGAGTTAAATATCCTAGTATTATTGAAAAGTAAACCACAGAAGAATAGGTCCATCTTGAATAAATTTTTATTAGGTTCACTCACTTGCAAATTATAGCAGAGTAAATGCAGGGTTGTCATCCGTCATTTTCCTTCAGTTGATCTATCTAACCATTCGAGAATCTCATGCCTTTAAGTACAAAATGGAGGCACAGAATTTAGGACTCTGTGGCTACAAACATCCTAATGTCTTCGCCATCATCTAAGTATTTACAATGCAAATGCTTTTAGTTCCCAATTCACTATCAAGGTACACAGCTTTTCTTTTTCCAGTAAATTTGTAGATGTTGCATTTCTGGTTGGCCAAGACCATACATCTCTCTTATTATTCACTCCGCAGTTCTAGAAATAGTTGCTGTGATTTTGGAATCCATTATTTAATACATTCATTGGATAAACACATAAGGTGTGTATGTTTTTGTTGCTATAAATTGTAATACTTTGTTGCTTGGGATAGTTGTGATTCTAGGTGTTGAAATCTGTTTTTGTCTTTGTTGGATCGATGTGTTTTGTTTCTTGGTTTCTGTAGCCCTCTCTGGTTCTCAAGAAAGTATGTTGCCTGGGTCTTGCCTGGTAGGGAATGCTTGTACAGAGAGGGGGTCGGTGGAGAAGGCTAGTGATTGACAAAGAGAGAAGACCGCACAGTTCTTCAGGAAAAAAGCTAAATGGATCCAGTTGGCATCTAGAGATGGGGTACACGGGAAGTGGAAGCTGTGGCAGGAAGAGAGGATCCTGCAAGGAGGCTGCAGTACAGCAGAGCATAATCTGGAGGGACATGAACAAAAGGGCTGCTGGGGATGGCTTTGGTCTGCAGCAGGAGTTGCAGTTTCCAGTGCATTCATTGACTGAAGGAGGGCTCCTGTAAACACGCAGTTCCAGGGCTGAGGGGGGAGAACGGGGAAATCTTGTTGCAGGACCGGAGGGTAGTGTGATTCACCCACACGAGACCCTGTAGGCTGTGGCCATCGGGAGATCCCAGTCGAAAGTGTTTCTAGTTAGCTGTCCAGGGCTGACGTGAAGGAACAGGAATGGGCGGCAGGAATGGGTCTGAGGGTCCACTGAGAGGATGGAAGCTGAGTCCATTCCACACTTGAGAAGAATCCCCAGGAGTGGCGGTAGGGCGAGAGGACAGGCCCCAGCAAGCTGGCTGCCACATAGACAGGGTTATAACTGGAACAGTTGTAATGAGGGACAGGAACAAGAGTGGACATTGATGACGAGACCAAGCCTCCTGTGGCCACTTAGTTCCCAGACAGAGAGTGCTCTTAGGTGTAAGTGGCTGACACAAAGGGATGGTGGAGTGAAAAAACTGGATGTACCTCAATGTTCTGTTCTTCAGAGTTCCCCAGGAATGGAGGTAGTGTGGGGCAGGGAGGCAGGACCCTTCAAACGGTCTGCTATAGTGATGGAGGGAGGAGATTAGAGGGGTTCCAATGACAGGACGGAGAATGAAAATCAGCTACTTCCATTTTCCCTTTCTTCCTTCACCTCCTGAGATCTGTGTTGTAGAATTTTGTAATCCAGGTTCTATAATTCAATCTGGTACGGTCTTGGACCATGCCCCTCCCATCCCTCCCTCCCTTCCTCTCTCTCTCTCTCTCTCTCTCTCTCTCTCTCTCTCTCNTCAGCTACTTCCATTTTCCCTTTCTTCCTTCACCTCCTGAGATCTGTGTTGTAGGATTTTGTTATCCAGGTTCTATAATTCAAACTGGTACGGTCTTGGACCATGCCCCTCCCATCCCTCTCTCTCTCTCTCTCTCTCTCTCTCTCTCCCTCTCTTTCACACACATTATACTTATTTTAACATCATTAGTGTTATTGTTCTCACCTCCTAGTTATCACATGATACAATCAAATAATACATATGTTTCTAAATACTTGCATTATTTTTTTCCTTCCAGTCTTGTCTTTAGTCTCTTACCCAGAAAAAAACAAACAAAAGAGTGTTTGTTGCTCTTATTTTTCTTTACATATTTTCTCTTCTTCCCATAAATGTATAACAAAAGTGTTTTACAATTTTACTTATTAAATTTTTAAAAGACTTTTTTTCTGTCAGAATTTTAATGCAAGACTTTTTTGTCTGATAATTAATTATAACTAGAAAAAAGAACGCAAAGGCCCAATGGAATAAAAGCCCTCTTAGCAGGGTTCAGCAGTTAAGAGCACATACTGCATGGATGCTGGCACCCACTGTGGGCGGCTGAAAACCACTTGTGTCTCTTTCAAGAGGGATCCAATGCTTCTGGACTCATCCAGAAGCACCCGCACTTATGTGCATTCAACAACACAGCAACACGTAATGAAAAAATAAAATCTAAAAAAATCCATTTAGCAAATATCTATTGACGTTATCATTTTCAGCAACTGGGTATGCAAAGACAATGCAATGTCTTCTCTGAGATCAGTTTTTACTTGGGAGAAAAAGATATTCTCTGACAATAACTTAAATGTGAAGAGTCAAAAAATAAAAAAAATGAAGTGTTTGCAAACCAGCATAGGTTCAAAGAAGAGGTTACACAATTCCAGTGATGTTTTGGAATATTACTGCAATAAGACACATTTTGAATGGAGGAAGACATCTGGGTCACGCTGCTGAGGTGGAGGACAACAGACGTTCAGGTAGGAAGACATTATGAGGGATCACATTAAAGCAGAAAGAAATAAGGCTGGTAGATTAACAGGAGAGCTGGCAGATGGGCAGCGTGGGAATCATGGGGAAATGCAGAAGACACTTTCATTGTTCTCTCTACTGTAGATGTAAAAGATTCTGCAGGATTGGTGACTAAGAGAAATAAAATGGAAAACAAGCCCTTGTCTGGGAACAGAGAGCCTCCTCTCATACAGCTGGATGGATTATACTGCTTCTGGAAGACAAGTAGGTAGGGAGAAGAAAACATTCTGTTCTATANTTTCAAGAGGGATCCAATGCTTCTGGACTCATCCAGAAGCACCCGCACTTATGTGCATTCAACAACACAGCAACACGTAATGAAAAAATAAAATCTAAAAAAATCCATTTAGCAAATATCTATTGACGTTATCATTTTCAGCAACTGGGTATGCAAAGACAATGCAATGTCTTCTCTGAGATCAGTTTTTACTTGGGAGAAAAAGATATTCTCTGACAATAACTTAAATGTGAAGAGTCAAAAAATAAAAAAAATGAAGTGTTTGCAAACCAGCATAGGTTCAAAGAAGAGGTTACACAATTCCAGTGATGTTTTGGAATATTACTGCAATAAGACACATTTTGAATGGAGGAAGACATCTGGGTCACGCTGCTGAGGTGGAGGACAACAGACGTTCAGGTAGGAAGACATTATGAGGGATCACATTAAAGCAGAAAGAAATAAGGCTGGTAGATTAACAGGAGAGCTGGCAGATGGGCAGCGTGGGAATCATGGGGAAATGCAGAAGACACTTTCATTGTTCTCTCTACTGTAGATGTAAAAGATTCTGCAGGATTGGTGACTAAGAGAAATAAAATGGAAAACAAGCCCTTGTCTGGGAACAGAGAGCCTCCTCTCATACAGCTGGATGGATTATACTGCTTCTGGAAGACAAGTAGGTAGGGAGAAGAAAACATTCTGTTCTATAATTAATAATATTTATAACAGAAATTGATTTTCCTATCACAGAATTAGTTAACGAGTATGCTGCAGAACAGCCTGGCATTATTTATACATTTTTTTTCGTGTAGTTATAATTTGTGATTTTTAAACATTCATCTTCCTCTGTTTTTATCTCTCCTGAAATCTCACATGGCATAAAATGGTCACAGACTCATACTGAAGTATTTTCAGGTTGTCCCAGGGTCCACCATCCCCCACCAAAGTTAATACTTTAGTGAGACTTATTGACCATTTTATGCAGCTGTGGTGGGTGAGGCTAACCCCTCGGTCAACTTGAATATCCAGAGTTGAAATCAGTACAGAGTTGTGTATATGTTAAAATTGCAAGCAACAAGTAGTTCTTTCTTTCTTTCTTTCTTTCTTTCTTTCTTTCTTTCTTTCTTTCTTTCTTTCTTTNAGTTCATATACAACAACCCACCTCTTTCTTCCCTGAGCTCCACTTCAGTTGTATGGTGCCTGGTTCTCATAAAATGACTCTGACATTCACAAAGCAAATGTCCTTTGAGTACTGACATCAGGGTGAGGTGACCCACCACATGTGGTATTCTTGTATGGGTTGAAGGAAGTAGACAATGTTTACATTAACCTTTTCAAGCCCTTTCCCATGCAAGGTTAGTAGCATGGTGGTTAAATAAAGATGCTTAGTCGTCCAGAATGCTAAAAGCACTTGACACCATGTCAAGTAATCTCCTCTTGCCATGCGATCTGGCAGTCCAGGCCAAGGTGCTGAAGCAACCCTGTTAGGAGAACACAAGGCTGTGTAAATGCTTATTTCTGTAAAAACATTACTCTACTTCCTTTTGCTTTTGTTAAGATGCCTTTACCAAACCTCATTATGAGAAGATTGACCACTAATAGGATAGTGATGAAAATTTTATCCTGATTTTCTGAAGTTTTGGACAGCAAGTAAATTTCTCGATTATTTTATTTCTTTCCTGGATTATGGTCTAGAGGAAAGAGAATTGCAGATGGAGTTTGCTGGCAATGTCTCTTCAAATTGTTGACACTTCACTAAGGAAATCCTGTATTTATACTTTAAACTGTATTCTATTTTGCTCTTATATTTTAAACCATTAAAACTGGCAACGTTTGTAGTTTACTCCTAGAAATGATAAAGTGTTATTTGTACATTTTTTTTGTAAACTGAGAAAGAAAAATATAAACAGCTGATTTTTTGGTTAAGCCTCTGCCTTCTTTTAAAATACCATATGGTTTTCTTAAAACTAGCCATTTTCCTCTTTTCTCTTCTAATTTATGAAAGGAGAACATTGCAGCTATTAGCAGATTTAAATGTTCCGATAGCTCCAAGGCAGCAACATAAACATCATTTTACAAATGTGAAATCTGTCAGGATGCTCCCCTAATGGTTAAAAACCGCCTGACAGTTTTTCTCTGTAAGCATTTGTGACAGCTAAAAAAGAAATAATTCCTATTAATAAGTGATTTACCATATCTCAACATGTGTCCAAGGCTGCAACTCTTACGTCAATAACAGAGCTAATCAGTTTAACATGCTGTGGGCAGGGACTAGCAGTGCCTGCAAAAGCAGAAGTCACAAGAAGCTGGGTCTTCTCTCTTCTAGTCTGACTTTTCAGCGGTGACAGACATTGAGGCATCCTGAGGAGAATTCTCTTACATTTGTACCTGTCCAAAATGTCGGCTCTCAAGCTCTCTAGGATCACTCGAGTGGGCTGGAGTCATTTTTATTGCACTGTAATCTTCTTGGTGGATCTTGGTGCCTCTGCAGTGTTTTACTTTGATTAGAGTGTCTACTCCACCATTCTTGACAGAAGGAGGGAGAGTGTGAGCCAACAGTGGAATGGGCTAGAGAAGGAAGAAAGACTGGGGAAGGAGCTCTCTACAAGTTTCTGTGGATAAACGATGCAAGCGCCAAGGGCATCAGGAGCAAAATGTGGTCTGAGAATTGTGAAATACAGCAATGTGGTTACCTGACTGTATTGGATACAGAAAGTTCAGGAAAATGTACCAAGCATCCAAAGTAACTCACACTAATACTCCCTGTAGAACAGTAAGTGGCTTGACTTGGTGAAGGAGGGCATCCCAAGTCACATTGTAATAATGAGGAAGATAATTAAAACTTAGAGGAAAATACTCAATCCCCTTTAGTGAGCAACCTATTGGACTGTAGAAGGAGTTGGTAGTAGGGTTTGAAAAGATTATTTTAGCATTGTCTTCTGGTTACTGAATATACTTCTAGTTCCTTAAGAATACAATCATTTTCTGTTTAGTACAGATTTTTTGCAAGTGTTTGCAGATATTGCCAGCATAAGTTAAATGTAACAGAAAGAAGAGAAGGACCCTAACTCCGATCCCACTATATGAAAAATTTCTAATTTCAACTCAGGTTTGTCTCATTCCAAAGTACAGTCTTTTAAGGCAGGCCAACATGTTCAACCTACACTCAGATGATAACTTATGTCTGTGTGGAAAAGGGGACTAGGAGAAATCAGAATGGCCTGGCATGTTATGATCAAGCCCTGAAATTCAGAAAAACTCGATATATGCAAGAAATAGACTTTAAAATATTTTTAGTTTCCTCAATCTATTGGGATTTTTCAACTAGGAAAGGGGATGACCCAGAACTCTATGTGCATAAAGTAAGACCAAGGTCAGATCACAGTGTGGTTGGAACTCTGAGTTTTAGCTTCTTAGGTTCTGTAGGTCCACTGTCATTGTGCAGAAGTAATATTATCCTTAATGAAATCGAGAATTTTATCCAAGGCATACTGGTCTAACCTGCATCTATCATTAAGCTCTAAGTGAGTTATTGTCAGGGCAGAGGAAACAGTTTACTAATTTTGTTGTCCTATAAAACACCAGTAAAATCTCAGTGTTTTTCATATTAAATGTTCAGAAATATCTGTAGTCCATAGACAAATCTGTGGGAGGTAGGTGCGTGAATATAATAAATAAGTCAACATGCAGGGCATGCATAGTAACGGAAGGAATAGTAGCTCCTCCTTCCCAGGAAACAGGCACAGTCAATTACAGTACACTCTCCTGGCTAAACGTGCAGCTTTTTCTTTCAGGAAAAACAAAATAAATATATTCTGAACTTGGGAGTAGTGATTGTTGGACACGCTGACACTTCCTAGTTCGTCCCTACAGGGTTCTCACTCGCCTCCTTGATAGGTTTCCCTACAGACTTCTACTTTTTAACCAACATTGTACCCCTTTTTAGATTGCAATTTCTAATCCCACCACTATCTTCACTAACTCTGAAAGAAATGCGGAGTTATAATGTTGAAGATACAATACCTCAGGAAAATGAGCTGAAGTGTCAGAATTCTCATTTAGTCTAAATGGCAAATATTCATTTGTAAGTTATGACGCCTCTTACTCATTTGCACACTATCACTTGAGAATATGTCCTCAATAAATGTTCATTATATTCAAGCTAGAGATGCAAACCCCCAAGTGAATACATTATAACAAATGAACAAGGTAGCTTAGATTTCCATGGTAAATTTTGCTAAATAGGCGCAACACAGTGTGTGGATGTGGTTCTGGAACAATTAATAATACAAATTTCTTTGTAATATCCCCAAAGCCATTTGGAAAACATTAGTTACAATCTAATTCTCTGGATGTGCATGAATGAATACGTCAGCTTTCAAATGTGCATATGTAAATGTGTCTACAGGTTAGACTATTTACATTAGATGGGAACTATTCAATATAATTCAATAATGGGACATTTGAGAGTGTTTTGTAACATATTTTTTAAAATGAAGATTGTTTTTAAATTCTGCTGAGAAGTAGGGAAAATGACCTGCCTAAAGAGGGTAAAAGGACCAACTATTAACTTAAAGGTAAAGTCAAATGTATCTACCTATTATCTGGCTCTCCATCACTTATCTATCAGTATCTATCTATCTATCTATCTATCTATCTATCTATCTATCTATC